>JAOVYX010022791.1:0-14213 GCA_035668315.1 Drosera spatulata
AGATCAACGATCGGAGGCTCATTCCTCATCTAAGGGTGAGAATTCCGTGTTATATTTTGACTCTCGGGCTCGGGTAGTTACGTTGAACGTGATAGATGAGAATGATACTGAATTTATCTCAAGAAACTGATGCATTGAATACCGCAGTCGAGCACATGATCAACCAAGAAGAAGAACCGTAACGACAACACATAAGGTTTAACGTGGGAAAACCCTCAAGGGAAAGAATAACTCAGAAGAAAAAACTACCAATCGGCCAAGGATTACAACATGTTAATGTCCCCCTAGTCACCTTGTGTTTTGCTTAAACATTATCACAAAATATGTAAAATCTGGATAAAATCTCGAGCCAATCTTCACTGCTTGGCTGACCATGTGTGTAAGGGTTGAGAATGTGGAACCAACATTGGCTAGAAAAGTTCATTACCACTACTTATAACATTATGGGTTACTGCAACTCGTGGTGGTCTTAGGGAATTCGATTGCGGTTTTATTCATTGGATGCGTTCGGGTCATGTTAATCCAAGTTGGTGAATTTGTCACTTGCTATACTTCAAATAGAATGACATAAGTGTTAACAAGTTATAGTCATCAATCCGTCTTACTAACCATGTTTCTTTTCGAGCCTAACCCAGACCGCTAAGGAGAACTTTGAGTTGGCCCTTGAAGCTGACAATTCAAATACTCATGCAAGGTATTGGTTGGCGAAATTACACCTCAAGTACCATGTTCCAGGAGCTTGTAAACCAGTGTAAGCGAAGCTATTGTTCTCCTGATATGGACAATGTCGGTTTTGTTTTTTTCTTGTGTGGTATGAATATGAGCGATGTATAAGCACTTACTTTGTCGGCCTCAAGGTGATGTGATTTGAATTTGCAACAGAGGTGCTGCTTTGTTGGTGGAAGCTGCAGAGATGGGCAATGCAGACGCTCTATTTGACCTGGGATGTCGGTTAAGAGTTGAGGTATGATCCCACGATCCACCTGCTTCCTTTATTTGCAGTCATAAGTGCTCGTCTTGATATGTAAGCCATCATCTAGGCGCTTCTTCTAGCAACCTTGCCTAGGTAGTCTCTGATAGCTGACAATCCTTCTTTCCATACGTAAAGTTTGTCACAAATTTAATGTTAAGTTTCCTCCCAGACCATCAACTAGCTAGGCGAGAAAACCTCCACCTCCAGGTTTCGCCTTGGCATTTTGATGGCTTTTTTTTTTTTCATTTCTTTTATGTTGAGAAGTATGCTGAATTAGTTTTCTTGTGATGGAAGTTTAAACGATGTAGTGCAATTTAGAAGATGAATAGGTTAGGTACTGGTCTGCTTTCTCCTGCTGCTTTAATGTGCTATTGTACAGAATGACTATGTCCAATCCGATCAACAAGCATTTTATTATCTGGAGAAGGCAGTGGAGCAGGTACAGGGTCTTCCCCTGACTTGAATTCATGCAATTGCTAATATTTGGGCTTCAGTTAGTTAATCAAGCTTTTGCTGTTGTAGTTGCATCCCGGTGCACTTTATCTTTTAGGCGCTGTTTACTTAACTGGGGACTGTGTGAAGCAAGATCTTGCTTCGGCCCTGTGGTGCTTCCATAGAGCTTCGGAGAAGGTAATTGGATCTGCTCATTGTGCTCAATACCTCTGATAATGCACTGTATTTTCACCAGACATCATGAGCTAATTTTTCTAATCTTCTACGTATAGATCACGTTTAACCTATGCTCTTCTTTTGGAAAGAATGGAAAGATGAGAAGGAATAAAGTATACTCCAACAATTTTGATATGCCTAATGTGTCATTTGTCAAGATGTGTAAAAGGGGAGCATTTCCATGTATGTCAGGTCTGCTCGTGATTAAGATCTATACTCTGTACTGATATACAAACGTGAAGTCCTTTAGATCATCTCATTGATCTTACAGGCACGATGCAATATCTGCACCTTTGGTCTTGAGTAGTTCATTTTCTGTTCATCTTAGTATTCAATCCTTCTTGTCAAGCTCCAATATGCTTCATGTCTCCGCAGGGACATGCTGGTGCAGCTATTGCCTACGGATCTCTGCTTCTTAAAGGTCGATCTTGATGACATTTCATTTGCATTGATCTTCTTTGTTAGATCTTTGTGGCCACATTGTTTTGATGAGTTGACCTCTCGATTAAATCTTTATGCTGAGTTCTAATGGGATGCTGTTATATTGTAAAACTAGTTTTCTGATCGTTTCTTCTTTGTACACAACCTTTAAATTAGAATGACAACATTTTCGTAACAGGTGTCCAAGTCCCTGAATCCCTAACGAAGTTCAAGGAAAAGAGGCGACCAGTAGCCACAAAGAGAACTGGTGAAAGGCCGACACTTGACCCGCTAAAGTTGGCAAAAGAACAGTTTTCGATTGCAGCGAAAGCAGGGTGTGATCTTGGGTTCAAATGGCTGAGCAGACTAGAACAGGAAGAAAAGCAACAACTAAGCCAAGTGACTCAGTGAATTGTACGTCGCCACTCGCCATCCTTGTACCATGCTTGTTATGGTAGGAAAGATGTGTATGATACGAAAAAGGATCCACAAAACTTATGATTCGTCAGTTTTCTCTGCAATCGATGCGAGTTTGCTGTAACATTGTAATGCTATACTTTTATAACGGCACATCAATGTTCAATTGGTAACTTCGCAAATGATAACCAAAGTCGAACGTTTCGTAGTTGTCCTTTTCATCTGTGTTTCATGTGTGGTGTTTTCCATATCACGATGAACTTTTGGTGAACTGTCCTCCATCAGATGACTCAAGTTTATTTGATCAATTAAGAGCGAGAACAATGGTACATGACATTTTGATATAAAGGCAAACTCAAATTTCGATCATGAATAATATGAATTTGTTAAAATATAGCAACGTCGGTTTCACGGAATAATTTTACCAAAATGACAAATCAATGAATGAGATGTATCCACATAATTGATTCGGATTAGTTTTGTTTGTTGTATGGAGTTTCCCATCAAAATTTATAAATTATCAAAAAATAACAATATTATTTTTGTTATCATATTTAACATATAATTTGACAAAATGTTAAATTTGTCATGAAAACTTATGCCCATTGAATTGAAACTTTTACATCTTGTATATAATTTGACTATGCCTGGCTTTTAGCTACCACATTAGACTTTTAGGATACAATTTGTGATTCATTTTAGATTAGATTTTGACTTTAGATATTAGGCTTTACATGTGGTTACGTCTTAAAGTAGCATCATTGTCAAACTTTTATACTTTTCTTTGTTGATTTGCTGCATTTCGCACGTTTAGTTTTGCACAGATTAGGAGCCTGAATAAAGTGGCTTACTAAATCACAAAATCAGGTTCGTTTGGACCCAATTTTAGGCCAGAATAACCCAGATATTTGACTTTGGCTTTTGATTAACTAGGTCGAACCTGAGCGTAATTAACATGACGATAAAGATAATTATCCACGTAATCCCATCTAATAATAGGCTTGGGGAGGATATATACAGTTTTATTATAAAAAATCTATTTTCAGATATCCGCATAAAATCTCAAACCCCTGAACACTTGGTTGGACGGGAAATTGCTTATGACTGAACTAACCGCTCTCAACATGTTGAATAGTGTGGCCTTGAAAGTGTTTTGAAGCTTCATCACCACAATTTCGAATATCCTATGCTCTTTCAGTTTTAGATAAATTATGATATATTATTAGAATTGGATGTTTTATAGAAATTATAACACTTTCATGAATGACGACTACTCCCTCCGTCCCCTATGGTTTGCAACATATCATATTTTATAATATTCTATACGTATGAATACAAGTGTCGTTTCCATATCAAATTACGTCTGATCGTCCCGCAACATGTATTAGGTTGAAATACGTAATTTTATACAACAATTGATGCTTCATAATAAATTTATAAAAAAACTATATTTAATCGTCGTTGCAAACGTATCAAACTTTGTATCGACATACGTGTCCGATCAAAAGGTTGCAGGCTATATGGAACGGAGGTAGTATTTAATGTTAAAAAGTCTAAATATCCTTACTTTATATAAATCATTTCCTTCATTATTATTTTTTCTTTCTTCATATTTTTATATTTTTCTCTCCATGTTCATAAGAATAAAAATACCAAAAAACTCACAAAATCAACAAATTTATTAATAATTATATTTTGTAATTTATTTGAGACGAAGAAAGTATTAACATTATGATGCTAACATCAAATTCTAACACTCAGTACAAGACTTCGTTATCGATTCCACATCAGATGTCATAGAACACTAACTTTACGCGATAATTCACACACCGACCATAAGGACATCCGGCACATTATTATCGATAACGAATAATAATTCCAAACAAAAGTTTCTCATTACTGGTTGAGTGTAGGCGTCCCCAAACTTTGCTAATCCAGATTTCAACCTCTATAAATAATTCTTTTCTTTGCGGTTGCATCACGGGAAACTAACCGTGATCGGTCAACTGCCCAAAATTTCCAGCAAATAATAATCGCAGAAAAATTTCTAAAAAGAATAGAAAAAATGGGCGCAGAATCGAAGAAGAAGAACAACATCATCGCCGGCGACGACGACGACGGCGAAGCCATGGCTCGGCGAATCCCTTCGTCGTTGATATCAGTCGACGTAGATCTTTCTCTCGATGAGCTGAAGCCTCGCATCGTGTAAATCTTTTCGATCAATTGTTTTCGATTCCGTGTTTTGATTTGATGTGTTGTGTTAGGGTTGGTTATTGATTAATTGGAGATTGATGATGTTGTTGAGGTGATGAGATGAGATGAGGAGGAATTGAGGTGTAATGTGTGAGTGATTTGATGTTGTGTTTTTGCAGAGAGTTGTGCAAGGATTTGTTCGAGAGATGGTCGGATCTTGATGCGTCACGGTTCGAGGTCGAGACTGTGTCGGGCGGAATCACGAACTTGTGTGAGGAGCTTTTGGTCTTGATTGTTTGATTAGTTTTCTAGATGTGATCATTGTCACAACAACAACAACAAAAAACCCAACTACTCCTGTCCACGACAGGGTCGCGGGCAAAAGCCAGCAGCAGAGAGATTGTTTCCATTGCGACAACGAAAGTTAATAATGAAATCGTGATGAGTTAGAAATAGTAATATATATGTGGAGGCGGACGTGCTTGATTGTTTGATTTGAATGTAATGTGTTGGTGTTTGCAGTGTTGAAGGTGACTGTGAGGGAGGAAACTGGAGGTGTTGTCCCGTTCACTGTTAGACTCTATGGGCCGAATACCGACTATGTGATCAATCGGGAGAGGGAACTGCTGGTAAATTTTGTGTGCCGTTGTGTGCTTGGTTGAATACTCGAGTAAAGTGGTTATACATGCCTTTAGTACGAGTTTTAATTGCAGTAGAATGAGTAGAAGCTTTACGGAAGTGGGTGTAACCCATTTCAAGTAACTATCATGTCACACCTCTTAATGGAGAAATGAACCATTGGGTTGTGGGTGAAGTTTTAACTTGGAGTTTTCTTGTTTGTTTGATATTTCTTATGTGTTCTACACCTTTCGATTGCTTATGTGCATTGGTTGGTTATAGGCAATTAGACATCTGTCAGATGCAGGTTTCGGGGCCAAATTGCTAGCAACATTTCAAAATGGCATGGTGCAATCTTTCATCGATGCACGTACTTTAACTACAGCAGGTGACTATCAGACATACATGAACAATTGCAGCATGTTTGTTTCCTCTTATGGTACCATTGAGTTCTTGCTACATTCTTTAGCTTTTTTATTTACTTCTTTCTTTGTGGCAGACATGAGGGATCATGAGCTGATTCCTGAAATAGCGAAAGAAGTTAGGAAATTCCACCAAGTGAAGATTCCAGGATCGAAAGAGCCTCAGCTGTGGGTTGATATAGCGAAGTTCTTCGATAAAGGTTTCCATCTTACCAAGTTCACTTCTGATAAAAGTTTTCTTCCAGTAGCTGTTTTATGATGATGGTCTGCGTAATTTCTCCATGAACATCAAATCTATCACTGCTCCTTGTCTTTCAATTGGTGAGCTTCATTTGTCTATTTCGGCAGTGTTATGGGGAAAAAAGCTGAGGGTTTAAAATCGGTGTTGAGCTGAATTAATGTTTCTTTTCTCTGCATTAGTGTTTGGATATAAAGCAATGACATTTGAATTTCTAAGGTAATGGCACCCAAAAATAAATATCACTGGAAAATCTTTGATAATATCTTTCAGCTTTCGTACTTTCTCCCTCGCAAGGTTGCTTGGAAAGATGGTAGCTGATACACAAATGATTATATTTGTTCTGTTATTGCAGCTTCAAGCCTCAGGTTTGATGATAGCAAGAAGCAGGAGCGATATGAAAAGATCTCATTTGATGAGATTAAAAGTGAAATCAATCAGCTCAAGGTAAATGAATAATCAATCCTTCTGAATGTCTTCCCTAATTAGTCATAATCATATGAAACTGATATGTAATGAAAGAATCATCATCTCATCGTTATTATTTTTTTAAGGTTTTTTTTAACAGAGAATTTATGGTTTCTTGCTTCTTAACTTTTTCTTTTAATGTCTTAGCAACTAACGGACCGCCTTAAAGCTCCTGTGGTATTCTCTCACAATGATTTGCTTTCTGGGAACTTGATGCTGAATGAAGAACTAGGTGAGCACGGCTTTTCAGTGTCTGTTCTCGTATACATTCGGTCATTACTTGAAGGCGTCTTCATAGCTATGTTACGTGCCTCTGCAACCTTTTGTGTTTACCCTCAGCAACAGTTTTTACAATCTTGGATAAAATCTTTAGAATCCTCAAATCCATTTCAGGCAGTTTTCTTTTAAGCATTAACCTAAACCGTCTTGCTCAGGTTATTGAGGTTTCTTCGTTGGTTCCATACCTGCTTCTCATGCAACATGTCGGGTCCTATATAATATGAGACCTTGATGATTACAAGGGATGCCAAATTTTAGGCTTTCATGGGATACATAGGTTGCCAGAATTCTAGTCGCACACAAGCATGGCTGAACCGCCAATAGAATATGACTCCTCATATGGATTAATGAGTCAATTTTATTATTTTTGCTCGATGACATGAAAACCAATACGGAGAAGATTTTTGTTCGCGTGCTATTTCCTTACATTTGATCCCTTATTTTGAGTCTGTATGCTATTTAACCTTTTCTATTGACTGATGATTTTTCAGGCAAACTTTACCTCATAGATTTTGAATATGGTTCCTACAGTTACAGAGGATTCGATATTGGAAATCACTTCAATGAATATGCTGGATATGATTGTGATTACCGCTTGTATGGAACTTCATCCTCTACTAGCCCTTGAGATTAAGGCAATTGGCAGGCCCTTATTTCTCAGACTGTTATTTACTTTTTACTTTTTTCTTTTTTCATTTGTAGGTGTCCAAGCAAGGATGGCCAGTGTCATTTCTTCAGGCATTACTTGAATCCTGATGCACCAGATGAGGTTCGATCTCGTTTGGCAAATCTTTATAGTATTTCTGTTATAACTATCCATAACGGCCTTCAGTTTGGCTAATCTTTGACGATGCTTCCATTTTATTAACTATTTGATACCCTAATTCAGTTAGTACTTTATCAACAACGTAAAACTATTTTAGTTCAATGGATACCAAGTATTCCAAAAGTTGAAACCAATTCACATTTGATGTTGGAAGTTAAGACAGTTTGGATGTATTCATACACCTTAAATGATCAAGAACTCAAGAAGCGTCTCTTTCTTCTCGGATAGGTGACAGAAAGCGAGTTGGAGGCAATCTATGTCGAGACGAACACGTTCATGTTAGCTTCACACTTGTACTGGGCATTATGGGCTTTGATCCAGGTATACTCGACTTTGCCTTTAGGCACTCTGCTTGCTTCCTAGAAACGTAAGCGATCATGGCTGGTGCTCATAATTTCTATATATGCTGCCAAATTTCACAGGCAAATGTCTCACCGATCAAGTTTGATTATCTGGAGTACTTCTTTTTAAGATATAATGAGTACAAAAGGCGGAGAGATGCCGCCATGTCGCTTGCGGAATCTTTTCTGTCGAGATCATTGATAGGAAGTTGTTCGAGTTGTTATTGGGAGCAGCCTCTCTGTATTTCACCCTCTGATGCTCACCATCAACGACAAATGCTGTAATTCACCACGTGATGCTCACTATCAGTGACGGATGTTGAGATCAGTTGGTCAAGATAGTATACGAAGTAGCAGTTAGTTCTTTTCGTCTTCAGTGTAGGAAAAAATTGTACCGGATGATTTACAAACAAGAGGATTGTTTGATATACTCAGCCTAGGAGCATATGGCTATTCATCATGATTTTTTGTACCTCTTAAGGGATTCGAACGTCTGAATTCTCATCGTTTTGATGAATCAACCGTGTGGTTGAACTCTTGTATGTGAATTGATACATCATGATTCTTTGTCCCTCTAATATGATCCAAGCAGCGAAATTCTCATTGCCTTGATGAATCAACCTGTGATTGAACTCATGTCTGAGGATTGATGTTATAGACCATGAATAATAATTCGGACTCTTCCATCGTCAGTCATTTGTTTCTTTCGAACTTGTAACGAGAAGATCACTATGGAAGTCCTCAGTTTCAGCCGTGGCAACCTGTCACATGACATAAAGCCAGGTTATTTCGCCTGATCTAGATTTCGTCACTCCTTTGTCGATCAAGGTCCCAAATCCCCGTAGACGCAATAGTTTCAGGGTAAGATCTGTTTGTATCCAGTTTCGAAGAATAACAACCACAGGTTACAGCATTATAAAAACACCTTCATATCAGCGAGATGCAATATATAAGCTATAAACACAGCAAAACTACAGTCAGGGCTTACAAGAGCTTTTGACGATGAAAGCACGGCGACATTTCAGATCATCACTCAAGCCGACGAGCTCAATCCACAGATAAAAAGAACGAACAACAGACGCAAACTACTCCTCCCCCGTTGTACACGAAAGTTCCATCTTCAATCATGCTTGAAGAACTTGACAATGTACGATGTGGCTTTTCAGCCGATTCCTACCTGCGATGCTGGACCAGAGATTGGTCATGAAGGATTTAACCAGACCTTTCCCGGCAATGTTCTCCCACAGATCCTCAGTCGTAGCTCCTCCAGACCCATCTGATCTCGATACGTCGACGAGTGAAATGCTCATGTTGTTCCGAATGACGCAGAGTTTCCCACTCAATGGGACCAGAGCCGCTGCCTCCAAGGCCTTGGAATTCCCGAGATGAGCTCTGCTATCGATGTGCTTGCTCCAGGAGTCACTCGTATCATCATAAACCCTGAGCTTGCATCCATCTTTGCAATCCAACGCATAGAGATGCCCGTTTAAAGACACGCTCGGGTTCCTCCAACCAGCAACCATTCCATCATAAACAGGATACCAGTTATCCGATTCTGGATGATAGACCTCGCTCAGAACCTGTCTGTGAGAGCCAAGGCCCTTCAGGTACCACTTCCCCTCATAAACGACCCCGATGAATGGCACCATCGCGGTGCTCATGTCAGAAATGAAGGACCAACGATTCTTGTTAGGATCGTAAACCTCGGCTGACCTCAGGGATCGAGTCACTCCCTCATTCTCCCCGCCGGCCACATACAAACAATTGTTGATGACACAAGATCCAAAGAAATGCCTACGACGGAGCATATCAGGGGCTCGGTGCCATTTGTTAGTTCTTGCACTATAGAAGACAACCCGTCTCATCGATCCCTTCAACGGATGTTTACCCCCAAACAGGTACAAATGACAACCGCTAAGAACCGCACAACCAAACCCTAAAGCTTCAGAGTACTCTTTGGGCACTGGCGGAAGCGGCTGCCAAAGTTGATGAGCGGGATCAAAGGCATCCCATGATATCTTCCCGTCTTTGTCTCGCTTTATCACGTAGACCCACTCTTCAGCGATCCCATGGCTCTTCCTCAACGAATAGTAGAAGTTCCCGGCCAAGAGACGGTACCATCTTTTGCAGACCAGGCGTAGGTCCCGGTGTACCAGTCTCGGGACTCTGATCAAGCAAGCTATGGCAAGGTCATCGGGAAGACCTGGAAGCAATGGAGATAAATTGCGGTTTCTGTCACCACGTGAGGGTTTCTGCCGAGTAGGATGAATGGAGGGTTTGATGTCTGGTTGCAGGCAGAGCTTTGTACCGGGCACATACTTCTTAGCTCCAGCTACGGTCTTGAGGCCTGTGTCTACTCTACAGAAGCATGTTGTATCAACCTGCGATTTGTAACGGATATCATCATTGTTACCTTACACGTTCATAATAACAACGACCATTACAATCAGGACTTAATTCAGGAACCTAATGTCAATAACTAACAAAGATAATGATTCTATGCTCATATACAGAGATGAACTGTTCTTGATTTATAACCACAATCTGATCACCATCACTAAGCTAGGTCAAAGATAACATCTGGTGCTTCTATATCGCTAAGAACCCATGAATACTCTCGTCTCTTATATCAAATGAGCAATATAAGAATTAAACTAGTTACGACAGTATGGTGATGCTGGTGCTTTATATAGGAGAGAAAAAAAAAATAGCATCATTATGGACATGGAAGAAATAGAGCCATCAGAACCTCAAACGTTTCGAGTTAGAAGAACCATTTTTTGTAGGAATCAAGTGTAAACATCACAACAACTCAGATTAATCCTATCCATTGGCAGGGTCTGGGAATCAATTGTAAACATCAAATCCAAAAAAAGGAATTAGAATGCACCAGATCAGCAGCATACAGAATATATAGCAAGTCAACTCACCAGAGGAGGTTGAATCATTTCATTCATGATTCACTCATCCAAGGTAGTCTCCAAACATCTTCCAAATATAAAAATCAGTATCCAGCTCCTGCCATCATAGATCACAATTCTTGTCACATTTTCCATATATAACAGCTATCATATCCAAACAAGATAGTTACAAAGAACTCTATAAACTACACTAAGTCACAAAAAAACATAACGTTACTCGCGACACAAGTCTCATGTCACACTTAGTACGATGTTCTCGATATGCACAACACACGACTTTACTAAATCTCATTACAACAACAACAACAACCCAACTAACCAGACCAGGTACTCCTGTCACTCGACAGAAGAACGAAATGTACGTGATCTTACTGTGTTTGTTTCTGTTGAGATTGTTTCCCGAATAAATACTATATGTAGGAAAGTTTATAAAACAAACACACAATTGAAGTTCCAATTATACTAATAATGAACTCCACAAACGATATCCAAAATGAGCAGATGAGATCTCAAAAATCTTACACAGATTGAGTTTGTCACCTCAAAATTCCCCACTTCAACGGAACTGAAACAGAAATCCACTATTGACCCAGCATCAAAATGATGTACTTCAATGAGGGAAAAAATCATAAGAAAGCCATCAACCCAACAATCTCAAACCCCAAATCAAAGAATCCCAAGCCCCAAGATTTCAAAACCCACTTGATCAAAATCAGATTTTCAGGGTTTCAGTCAACTCCTAGACACATAAATCCCCAAATTCAACACAAACAATAGCAACCCAATTGCAAGAAACAAGAAATCAAAGCACTTTTGGGAAAGTATGAGAAATGGGTTTTGTTTTGGCATTCAAAACTTCAGCTTTGAGCAAGACCCATCAAGCAAAACCCACCAAAAAGCAACAATATGACTCAAAATTTGATGTCAAAGAACAAAGAGGACAAATGGGAAAGTGTCAAATATCAAAACCTAAACCACTATCAAGTCTAGGAAAATGATGTCAGTGATTTTTCGATGAATTTGAAGAAGATATCAAAGAGTGAGGTTGAGAGATTTGGTGTTGTTGGAGGCAAGTAAATGGGGTGATGAAAGAGGGGAAAGGGAAAGATACAAAATGGTCAAAATGACAATTTGGACAAAAGTCTCACCTCTCCTTGCATAATTGGAAAAACAAGAAAAAAAAAAGTAGTCGTTATAAAAACCGAAAAATAAGTATTTAGTCCATTCTATTTGTTTTATAATGTTTTGATTTACATATATATTGTTATAAAATTCGATATATATATATATATATATATATATAAATGATAAAATATGATTTAATATAAATTTATCGTAAATATCAATAATTGTATAAATTAATATTTTAACCTAATATATATTACGGAACAATTAGACGTAATTTGATATTAAAATAAAATTTATATTCATGCATATAAAATATTATAATATATATATATATATTATAAAATACGTAAAACAAAAAAAATATACGAAGAATGAAAAGAAAAGAAAAGAATCACATTTAGATGAAACCCTCAAAGAAAAAAAATAAAAAATAAAAAACAAGTATACACATATAATTCTGTCAGCAAAAACCTCTTATAAATCTGAATATTGTATATAATATTATCTTTATTTTTACATTAAAAACACTATTTTCATACCTTCTGATCATTGATTTTATTAGAGTAGTCACAAGAGGATTATTAAGTGACGGAATGAGATACATTTTGTTGTATGATCAGTAACACATAAGTTTGTCATATCCGTTACATTTGGAAACATCTTTGATATTGAACCGTTAAAATAACATAAAAAAGTACATACATCGACTTGTATGAACTACTACTTCGAAACAATCTGGTTTTCTCTATATGTTCGTGTTTTGTGGTGAGATCACTGCTGTGGATAACACAGTAACCTGACTAATAATGCGCTACAAGTTGAGTTTGCAAAAAAGAAAAAGAACTTTCATCATGTCGATGTTACTCTTCAAGTGGCTTCTCCATATCTGGCCTTGGAGTATCTATGTTATTCCTTTTCATCTCTTAGCTCAGTGGGCCTCTTTAGAAAAGAACTTTTAGCATGTTGATTTGAAATTTAAATCATAAAGTTCCATAATGTAATCAGAATTTCATTAATGTTTTTTGACGGCCATTTTCATGACTTTCAAATGTTCATAGAAAAAATTAAAAATACTTCCTCTATTTTATAATATAAATAATATTTATCTATTTGTAATTTCCAAATTATATACAACATATCTTATTTAATAATCTGTTCATATAAAAAATGCTCCCTCCGTTTCATAATATAGATAACGAGTTTAACCCGATATGCGGATTTATGTGTGTGTTGAATTTGTATATAATTTGATGAAAAAAGATTTTTTTTTGTGATAGTGGAATTTACTGTAGTAATTGTGAGAGGAGACAATGGGTGTAATGTAATAAATGATGATTGTTTTATTATTATTTTTATGTCAAAAAGATTATTAAATATGATATGTTGCATATATTTTGGAACGGGTCAAATAGACAAATGTTGCTTATTTTATGAAACATAAGAGTATATCAAAACAATCATAATTTTTTATAATATACTCATTATCTTCTCTCATAAATGATACAGTAAACCCCACTATCATCATAAAAATATTTTTTTTTTCTTCATCAAATTCCATAAAAATTTTACACATATATAAACTCATATATTGGATCAAATCATTGTTTATATTATGAAGCGGAGGGAATAGTTTCTACCGTATACTACAATTCACATCCCATCTCAATATGTAACATACTTTGCCCCCTAAAAAAATATGCTATGCATTCACATTCGAAGAATCTAGTATATTTTTCAAGTGGAGGTGTAAATGAAAGACTTGGGGGTGAAGTATTAGAAAAACTTACAATTAAAGATTAAAAAGTATAAAATATTATTTTAATGGATATGTGGAAATTGTTCTTGTGTTAAAGATTTTATATTAATTCCCCCTAGTTTCTATAAGGTTAAAAAAAAACAAGATAAAAGCACAATTTTACCAACATTTTCTATCGGCAAACATGCATTTGATCACCAACATAATGTGCATGGTCCATCTCATCATGGCTTGCCTACTCCATTACGGGAGTACTTATAAGGCAAATATAATTATATAATTAAAATTATTCTTTAAAAATAATATATTTATATTTAAATATAGATATTTTTTTTAAATCTCACCTATTTTTGAGGTTATTAAATGGACTTATCTAATTACCTATTATTTAGACCTAATCACCTTGATTAGGTGAGAAAATTATATATTAATTAATTATCTTGAGTCCTATAAATAGAGTTCATTTATAAGATGTTATGTACACATTTTTAAGAGAAGAAAATCTCTCTTTCTCCCTCTAATCTCTCTCTAAAATATTTTATTA
>JAOVYX010022792.1:0-14213 GCA_035668315.1 Drosera spatulata
AAAAAACCCACCAAAAAAGGAAAAAAGAAACCACACGCACACACGCACACAAAATCCTTACACACATACCCTCTCAGAGAAGGGTTAAAGCAAAGACGAACAACAAATTACCAGGCCAGGTAGTGATTCCAATGTGCTTAAATACTGGTTGTGTGGTGACTGTCCCATCCAGGTCGATAATCCTTTCCTTCTTATCCGATCTCAGGGTGGATAACAAAGATGAGTCTGTCTGGCTTTTCAATTTCTTGATTGCCCTATAGAAGAGGTCAAAAGCGGGACAATATCTTATTATCGCCCAACATTGACAAACAACAATGGGCTTACGACATTCGTCATTAGGTGTAGCAAAGCATTGATAGAAAGACAGTACAGCAAATAAATAATTGCATTTATCGAAGAGTGAAGGAATCTTAAGTCCTATAGCACCTCCAGAAAGATGTAAAATAACGAAACAAAAGGCAACTCACGGGAAATAGATACTGAAAAGAGCCTGAAGAAAACAAAAATGTGTCATGGCGTTATCATGACTTATTAGAGGGGGCACACTTAATAGAGGCTGAAGGTGTTCAATTTTCTATGCATAAACAGCACTGGTAGTCAAAAGGTTTGGTTTGTTCTTTAAGTGCTAAACTATCAACAGAGTATAAGGTACTCATATGCCATAAACCAATAAGCATCTCAAACAGAGAAGTTGAAATGGCCCTATAAAGTTTCCTCGTAGGGAATCCTACAAGAACGGTCGTACAACTCAGCCAACTTGAGGTAACCATAAGTGCGATTCTCTTCGATCATTATTTACAGGACATTTGAAACTTGAAATGAGAAATCTCAGGGTAAATCATTTACCTTTCTAAACCGATGAGATATTTTTCGTAAATGGAATACTGAAGACGACCCCCAGTGGAAGATGACAGAACTTCAAAGAGCTTATTACTAATAACAACATTTGCAATTATTGGAACAGCGGGAGCGATTCGAGAGAATGCATCTAACCCCACGCTAGCATCTTCACTAACCTGCACAGAGATTGAGCACTGAGTACCCTCGTGAAATTTAGGAAAACCAGAAAAGGAGGAGGGGAGGGGGATTCTATGAATTCCCAAAAAAAAAGAAAGAAAAAAAAAAAAGAAGCTATGAAACGGCACTTTTTATCAGTCGAGACTTCTCTGCAGTTCTGGAGGGAGGAGATTCAGAAAACCATAGGCAGACTATTATTCATGCAGATCATTCATAACAAAAGCTTCTTTTGATCTACAACCTACATTGAGCAAAGGTTGGCTGGCAGCTGCTGGGCACTCCCAAGCAAGCATCATATCAAATGTGAGGCGACGAAACTTTTTGTCAGACAAATAACCTGAGCTATGTGTAGAAAGAGCAAGTGCTGTAAAACAACAATATTCCAACAGATTCCTTGCATAATGGGATGGTTCCTTTAAGGGTTCGGATGCAACGGTATTAAAGTCCTCTTGTAGATCACTCATGGATGCACCAAGAATCCTGCATGAACACAAGAACAAAAAATAATAATATGATAGATGCAAAACTGTGTAGGGCACCAAAGTTTAGTTGCTGGCTCATGAAAACTAGGATACAAGCTGATGCTGTGCTTCCACCACAAACAACAGCATTACACCAGCTATATGGAGTAGTGTGCTATAACAAGGCGAATATCAGTGATAAAAGAAAGCCTGAACAATAAGTCGCAGTAGTGGTTGCTGATTTGTTATGAAGGTCATGAACCTTTTCTCCTTTGTTGACTCATCACTTCTCTATAACTGAATTGTTTCATCTCTCCAATTCTCACAGCTTTTCAAATCGAACAACTCAAAAAACAGAAAACTGAACCACTACAAGGTATAATGAGTGAAATCTCAACAGCCATGGCATAAACCTCACCCCCAGAAATCACCAAACACAAAACAATCAAGAACTTCACCTCGAACACCTCCGAATCACAATATTGGCGATCGGCGAAAGCTCAGCAATCCAATTCTTTCCACCAGAATGTGAATTCGCGATATCCTCGATCTCTTCCCTGAACGATTTCCGATTCCCCACAAACCATTTGAACGATCCCTCTCTCACCAAGTCCTCCAATCTATTCCTAGTTTTGCTCACCATAGCCATATCTCTCAATCAACCCTTCAACTCACCCGCATCACAATCACCATACCCACCATCACTTCATCAACCAAATCAGAAACCCCAAACCCCAACTTTCAAAGTTGAACTACCAAAACCCAAGTGATCAAAACCCTCAAGCACTGAACTTGAAGGAAATTGCTTGAAATTGGGGATACCCAAATGAACAAAATTGAGGGAAAACCCTAGTAGAGGACTGGGATGAGATGATAAGCAAGGTATAATCGAATTCTTGCAGGAATCTGGGTTGGCAGATTGATACAGAGCAGCACGCCAAGTGTAGGTGCGAGAACTTTGATGACTAGGTGATGAAGACGGATGGGGCGTTATTGAAATTTCGGACAAATATTAGGGGTATATATGGAAAAAGAATCTAGCATATGCTTAGCTACTTTCCGTCATAAAATCATCACTAAGATGTGATAAATACATGTTCTGATCCATGCATTTAATTTGCTTAACGTGAAATGCTAAATACAGGTGTTATTCTAAGTTTTTTAGAAATTTCTTTTAGTATGTGTGAGTAGTTTTCATGAGATTCATGTGATTGTTATGGGTTGATAACTTTTTCTGATCAAGGGAAAATGAAAATATAACAATAAAAAATATTATTACTCTAGTCAAGTTTATTTTTCATCCATTATATTATATTTATGATGTTATATTTACAAGCATTCGTGGATCTAATTGGTTGGAGTTTTACTACTCTTGACTCTTAAGTAACTCTCGAATTTCAACGTTGAAGTATTATAGATAAAAAAGATATCTTTCTTTATGGGAGAGTTTTGTCTTCCTTTATTGATATTATTGTATTCGATGAAACACATCAAGAAAAATCAAAATGTTTGAATTACCATTTCGTCTTTTTTTTCATCTTATTTTGTCAATTGGTCATAGCCAATTTTTTTATCAAATAGTTCACAATAAAATTAACAGAAAATACTGCTTTTTCAAAAATATTCTCAAATTATACAACTTGAGAAAAAAATTTCCAAAATATACAATCTCACTTCCCCACTCTTTCTTCTTCCTCTTTCTCCCCTCTTCCACCTCACCTCCCACCATCCTTTCCCATCGTCCGTTCTCGTCGCCCCTCCCGCAGCAACCTCTCCTTCGACGTCGTCATCGCCACCGTCACCACCACTGCCTCTTCCAAAAATGATCATCATCCCAAATCACCAACCAACTCGTTTGGGTTTCGATTCCTCGTCTCCTTCCTCGAAAGCGACATTGGAGAAGTAAAGTTCATGGATTATGAGAATGAGGATGGTGATATGTTGGAGGAGGTGGTTGTGATGATGATGTGTTAAATTCATTGTTTGATATGTACTCAGTGTTGATTTTTGAGAAATAATAAAGACGCACTATTTGATTGTTCAGGCCCGTTGTTTGAGGTGCACTGTTTCAAACAGTGCATCTTTATTATTTAAAGCAGCGTGTCTTTGTTATTTCTCCTTTAGCATTTTTGAGTTGAATGGGAAAAATGAAGATGATTATGCTGATGAAAATGCCATCAAGTTCGATTCTCTTCAATTAATGCATTTTGGGGCGTACTGTTTTGTTAAACTGACGCCCTGTTTGTAAACAATGTGCCAGTTATGAAAAATAGTGCGCCAGATGTTTTTTCATTCTTCGGTTACATACATGGAAAAATAAAAATAAAATGACCATAATTTTGGATATTTACTTAATCTTGTTAGGTCTGGTGCTTTTCTTTTAGAATTCAAGACCCTCTTTTGGGGGGTTTTGATTTTTGAGTTGGCGTATTGTTTCATTGAACAGACGCCATGTTTCGAAACAATGCGTCAGTTTTGTTTGAGTTTTATTTTTTGTTGATTCAATAAATTTGAGATTCGATAGTCAATTTGAATTGATTTTGGGTTTAGATTTGGAATGAGAATGATTTTGGGTTTTGATTTGGAATAGAAAATGCTTGTATTTTCCATGGGTTTTGACGATATTGGTTTAGGTAACTGTAACACGTACCGGATGGTAATTATTTCTCTGATTGTATTGATCGGGAATTTTTTTTTTTTATTGTTTTGGGAATTTTCCCTAAAATAATATACTACTTAATCATTTTAAGCATATTTGAAAAACTTAATATCGAATCATACTTAGTAATATATGAAAATATATCTATTTTAAATCAAAATATAATATTTTAATCCTAACTATTCTAATCATGCGACACCACCGTCGTCGTCGTCGTTGTCAAGATCAATAGTAAGTCTTCTCTATACAATAGTGCATCCTTTAATTTATAATCGTGAACAGTGCGTCATGAACAGTATGCTTTCTATATACAATAATACGTCTTCTCTATACGCCGTCGTCATCCAACACCATCACCCCAATCCGTTCGCCACGACCACCCAGCGCGCCTCGGCTTTGTCTTCCTCCTCGTCGTCTCTCTCGTCGAACAGGACGGACGCACTATTCGTACACATCCTCGTCAGCTTTGTCTTCTTCTTTGTCTCTCTCGTTGAACAAGATGGACATTCATCGTCGTAACGACAAGGATGGACATTCGTCATCGTGGCAACACCTTGACCCCATTCCCATCCCCCACCTACTCCATCATCTCCCCAAATCCGCTCGTGGCGACAACGACAGTAAGAAAAGGAGAGAAAGTGAGTGGTGTGGAGACGGTCAGGATGACAACAGAGAGAGTGAGAAGAGTTGGTGGGGATGAGAAAATCAAGGTTTGTCATATTAATACTGGTATGGAAGGGTGAGAAGGGGAGAGGTTTTTTATTTTTTTTAAAAAAGTTATCAATTGGTAATTGATGAAAAATGATATGATCAAACGATAAATAAAATACAAAAATAAAACTAATTGATGATAAAAACTATTTGATAATATCATCAACATTTCATAATATAATCATCAAGATAACAAATTCGATCACCTTATGATTTCACTCAAAGTCCATCACGCATATTAAATTATATACTCTCTTTTGTCCCATAATATTAGCAATGACACAGAATTCGAAGTTGGGTTTGTGAAGATCAAACATCATTTTTGCAAAATTGGTGTGAATACTAAGTTATGAATTTTAATTCTAGAAAGAAATCAATTTCGGACATTATTAAGAATAAGAACAAAATGACTCGAAATATACATCGTTACAAAAATTATGGGATGGAGATAATAAGTTTTAATGAAACAAATAAGCTTTTAACACACAAAAAAAATAAAGAGTTTTTAACATGTTTTAAGGGGTGAGAATTCGGTTCTTTATCGAAAAAATTCGATTTCGATTAAGCGAAAATCCTTTTTGGTTTAGAAAAGTCAAAACTAAAATTGAACCAAATTTAATTCGGTTTTTTGATTTAGGTTAACCGTATTAAAATTCGGTTTCGAATTTTATCGAATTTCATTAAGAATATAAAAATATATTTTAAAAATTTGAATATGGAAGAAAAAAAATTTTAAAAATAAAAAATAGGGGTTTTTATCCAAAACTATAAAAACTTGAAAAAAATACCAAAAAGATACATAAGAAATCTAAATTCCAAAAACATACAATTCATCAATCTTATTTAAATCCTTAACCTTATTTTCATCTATACCTCAACACCTATCATTACCCAGCCGCGGTCGGATTCTTGATCAAAATCCGGCCACCGTCGTCAGAATCTTTGTCGGAATCCGACCATCGTCGTCGGAATCCGACCACCTTGTCGGAGACCTCGTCGGAATTCGACCATCTCGTCGGAGAGGTTATCGGAATTCGACCGTCTCGTCGGAGACGTTGTCGGAATTCGACCGCCTCGTCGGAGACATTGTCGAAATCTGACCACCTTGTCGGAATCTAACCACCCCGTCAGAATCCCAAAACGGAGCGTCAGTTCAAAAGGAAACAGAGCGTCTGAAAAAAAAAAAAAAAGGAACAAAACTCCTTAAGAAAAAAAAAAAACAGAGTGCCTGAAGGAAAAAAACAAAACACCTAAAGAAAAAAACAGAGCGCTTGAAGAAAAAAATATAGAGCGCCTGAAGAAAAAAAGACAGAGCGCCCGAAGGAAAAAAATACAGCGTCAGAAGAAAAATAAACAGAACGCATGAAGACAAAAAATATTTTTATTCACACATACTACACTATTAAAAAATATTCTAATGATAAAGAAAACAATGTCAAAAAAAACACAAAACATTTACAACAAAATCGTTTAACATTTGATCAACATTGTTTCTCTCCGACATTTCATCGAACACCTTCCTTGTATCCCCCACCGTCCATATTTCGCATATAAATTCACAAGCCCAGTCCTCATAAATCATCTTTATGAATTGATCGATCACAAGAAAACAAAAAATATTACAAAAGACATCAACATCATCTACAAAAGTATCAAAAATTCTCAAATACAGTTTCTTCTACGACGAAACACCAACAATATCAAAAGCACTGTCCTATAAGAAATCACTTGAATTAACAACGTTGAAATCATCAGTCGACCTTCGTAATCATCAACTGATAACTGATGTAATCAGATTCATTGTTGAATTGACTTTCTCCAAAAACACCGAAGAGCTCTTTTGACTTGGGTGATGGAGGGATCGTGCAAGGAGACTGAGAAGAGATTGCGATGGTGAAGATGATGTCGCGGTGGTGGTGCGTAGAGACGAAGGTGGATTTGATGGAGCAAGATGAGATTGTTGGAGGGGGAGAGAGAAATGTTAAAATTGTATGTTTTACGAATTAAAATCCCGCATTGGTGTTTTTGAATTTAAGTTTTCAAAAACTGTATATTTAGATAACTTTTTGTAAAAAATACTACTAAAAATTAATTTATGAAAACATTATACAAAGAATATAAATCATTCGAATTGTATTATAAGCACTTTTTTCAATATAAGAGAAATAAGAAAAACAAATCATTAGAAAAAAAAGAGAAAAATGGAATTTGATTAATTCGATCATTCGATTAATCGAAAGTCTTCGAAACTTAGAACCGAAACCAAAATTATACTACTAATAACTGAAACATCAAAAAATGAATTATCAAAAGTTAAAACAACCGAAATAAGCTATCAAATTCAATTTTTAATTTTGATTCGTTTCAATAATTTGATTTCGAATATTTTGATGGCCGCTAGTTTTGACCACAACCAGAGGGGTGCACTTATTTGACGTTTATTTTTTTCTCTGCAATGTCGAAGAAGAACTCGCTTCCCCAGGAAGCAAATTTAATTTTACTGAAGAAATCGCTTCCTGAAAAAATGAGTTATGAACAATTAAAATTGCTTCATGGGTGTAATACCCCAAGAAAATGCTTAAATGGTTTAATAATACTATCTATACCAATAAGGTGTGTCTTCTTTTTCGGTAGTCCATCACTTTAGAACTCCGCAGTTAAGCGTGTTTAACGTGGAGCAATGCTGGAAGGGGTTGGGATGGGTGACCTCTTGGGAAGTTTCTCAGGACGTGCGCGAGTGAGGTCAAAACGCACTAAAAGGACTAGTGTTGATTTGTGGGGCCAATTGTCAGTCTGACAAGCAGTTCTTGGTGACGACGCGGTAGTAAGGATTTGACTGGGACTGAACCTGTGAATAAGAATTCCAGGTCAGCCGTCTAGCGGGTGAAGGTTATGGGGCTGTGTGTCGTGCTTGAAGTCGCAACGAGGACGTTGCGTTCTTTAAGTGGAGGTGTATGTAATACCCCAAGAAAATACTTAAATGGTTTGATAATACTATCTATACAAATAAGATGCACCTTTTTTTTCGGTAATCCATCACTTTAAAACTCCACAGTTGACCTCCTGGGAAGTTTATCAGCGCGTGCACGAGTGAGATCAAAACGCACCGAAAGGAGTAAAATTGGTCTGTGGGAACTCGCTATTCTAAAAAACGATTTTTTTCAATAAAATTAAAAACGAGTTTTTTTTCGATATTATTGAAAGAAAAAAAAAAAAAACGTAAAATAGCAATGACGCAACCGAGCCAAGCCTTGAGAGTACTTTTCATTTGTTATGATCATAGTATTTCGTAAAAAGTACGCACAGCATTTACAGCGCCGGCGCCAATCAATCAATACCGGGACCCGAACCCAAAAAACCAGACCCGACACACACCTGTCCTCCTCTGTCACCTCGTTTTCACCGCTCCAATTTCCGTTCCCTTCGCCGCCCGCCGTGGCGGGAGCACACCGCCGACGTTCCCTCGACGTCGTCGGCCAGCGGAGAACCAATACAGGAACAAGCGATTGAGCGCCCCGCTCTGATTCATCATATTGTCAGTTGATTCTTCTTCGGTCTCGCTTTCCTGCGCCTGGTGGCGAGCTAGGGTTTTGGCATTTGGCTTGGTTGCACTGTAAGTTGATTTTGGGAGATTGTTGTTGATTTGGAATTGAATTGTGAGTTCGAATTTATATGTATAGCTTTTTAGGAATGAGAATCTGGTGACTTGAAGAAATGAGATTGATGAAGGGGGAAAATGGATGGGGATTGGTGGAATGATAGTAATAGTTTGATTGTCGTTTGTACTGTTTGGTGTATGTTAGGGGTTTTGAATTAGAAACCTAAGCGATCGTTTCGCATATTGTTTTGCTTTTATCATAGTTAGGTGCAAGTAATGCTGCTTGTGCAATGAATAGTTATGGAATTTTTGCTGTAGTTAACTGTTAAGACTGTGGATCAGCTCGAAGTCGAACGCTACAATCTAATCAACACGATGAAATGGGTAAAATCGGTACTAGAATCCTTGATCGCTCGGGCCAAATTGTGAAAGATCTTAATGTGTAAGTATGTAATTGCTGCTCAAGAACAATTTGATGCATTATTCAATAACAATCCTCTTACAGTATCTATTTCATAGTTATCCCTTTTTCCACGTACACTATGAAGATCTACATCCTTTTCGTCTTTGTTGTCATGCTGTGGAATTGTTCAATCCTTCTTTTTGTCTTGTTTTGGAATGTTCATTCCATATACATGCGCTTGCTAATTTTATTCGACATGATTGCATATATTTATTCTCTCTTTGCTAGTGATTCACGTGATATATTGCCCATATGCTTTTTCTTCATTACATCTATAGCACCTTGCCACCTTGGTTTATTTGTTGATGCTGGTGCATTTGGTGAAGATCAGGTGTGCGATTCCCACTTGGGATATATTCTTCATCATCTCTGTGAAGGGATTGACTAATGCAGAGCTTCAGGCAGTCAAGCCGGCTATGTTGGATTTTGTGCAAGAGATTGCCGTTTATGTTCTCAGATTTCACAATCTTGACCTTTTCCTGCAAGGGTGAGCTGCTCTTCTTCACATCTGCGCATTGGATGCTGTCATGTTACATTGTAAAATTTGTCATCATTGTTTGTGTGTGCCTTGTTCTGTATTTTCACAGTTGGTATCAGATCAAGATCTCCTTGAGGTGGGAGAACAGTGCCTATGCATCTTTAGGGTTTCCTTCTAGAGTTGTTCGATTTGAAGGTAAGTCAACAACTATTTTTTTTTATACTTAGATCATGATTGTTAGCGGGTCCACTTCCTACTGATATTATGCCTTTTCGACTTTCCTAAAAATATGCTACTCTGTTTTCTTTTTTGATTTTCTCAGCGACGGTAGTCATGAATGTGACCATGATTTTTTGTTGTTGTTTTTTAACATGACCATGGATGGTTGATACTATGCTTATGAACTAACTCATAGTTGGGGTTTTATTTTCTGCAGCTCCTAATCCGAGTGCTGATGAGATCTTTGGAGTTTGGAGAATAGATGATAGTGATAACAGTTTTTGTACTCACCCCTTTAAGATAAGATATGCAAGGCAAGATGTGCTTCTGTCAGAGAAAGGGTCAGTTGGATTTTCTCTTTGTGAATTCCATCTTTTTAAGAAAAGAGGAAGTTTTCTTATTTTCTAGATTTGGTTATATTGATAGGGAAAATAGTGATATGCATCTGAAACACGGATTTGGATTTGTGAAACTGTGTAGGTCTGAGTTGCAGGTTTTCCCTACATCTGCTGCTTCTACCCATGAATTTCGAATCCCTTCCAAGGCTCTTCTTGGGTTACATTCGTATTGCCCTGTCCATTTTGATACCTTCCATGCTGTTCTTGTTGACACAAGTGTGCATATCAGTCTATTGAAATCTAGTACCCATAGCACCTATCAGAAACTGTCAAGGTCTGTTTGTGGCTTCTGTTTCTTGGATTTGGATGTGAATTTTTTGAGTCATTAGCCACTATCCATGCTAAGGAAGTCCACTTGATCTTTCTCAGCGATTTACATGGAGAGAAGCATGTTGCTGGGAGAGCTTCTAATGGGTTGGGTAATGTACGCAATTCTTTTTTGTAGTTCGAAATTCTCTTTCTTCATTCCGCTTGACTTAGGGAATAATTTTGATTTTGCACATCTAGTATTTACTAGTTTCATTTTCCAAGAGAGGTTCCTTGGAGTGTGGAGGATTCTTCTGGCCCATAATTCAAAACTATTTCCTTTGATGTTGGTGGTTTGATGGTTTTCTGGTTTTGCTTTTGTGGCATTGACGCATAGGGAAATAATAAGCTCGACGGATATTTTCAAACCATAGACTTGACATGATTATCAATACAGCTGGTTATTACTTGCCCGCGATAAGATCACGGGAAGATACTGAACTGATTGAATGATAGATCATATATGCTTATGGTTCGTATTTTCCTGATAGCAGTAGCACGTATGAGAAGAACAGCTGAACAGTTTAACTCTCACACAAAAGTGATAGGAATTCGGACGAGAAAGTGCTATCATATGCTGCCAGTGCTGCCTTCTCAAGTTGATATCTTTCTTATGGGTTTGTATTCCATTTGAGTTTCTTGTTGCCTGTTCTATAGTCAGCTCTCATGTAATGTTCTGAACTTTTGTCAATGACCAGGGATACAGTCAGGTGGCTCCACTTAACCCAAGTGAAGCCATGCTTGTCAAAGCATTGTTGACTCACAGGGATATTCTTCTCGAAGAGACACAAAAGCTAGGGAAAGCAATTGGTCAAGTTATCGACTTCACTGAATTTATCTCCCAGCTAGATGATGCAAAGTTATTCAGTCATTCAGCAGGACAACATCTACCTTCAGCCAACTTTGAAGAGGTACAAGATGAACACGAAGCTCTTCGGATTTACATGATCTTCTCTCTCTCTCTCTCTCTCTCTCTCTCTCTCTCTCTCTCTCTCTCTCTCTCTCTCTTGGCCTTGTGCATTTGTTACAGAAGATGAATAATCTTACAGAATAATCTTAACATGACAGATTGAAATGGCGTCGTCGTATTCATGTAGCCGACCTCACTGGATGGGATAAAGACTTGATTTGTTGTTGTTGTGCATTTGTTGCATCTACTGAGTTTACTACTTTCATTGGCTCATGCGAGCAGTCTGCTTTTTCTTAACAGAAGCCAAATGCCTTTCTTGATTTCCGAAGTAATGGATTGCTTTCTTCCATGCCCTATCATGTTCTACTTCATGCCGCAGATACGATTGGCAGTCAAATTGTTAACCTTTGGACCATATTTCTTAACTTCCACAGGTTTGTCTAAATCTCTTCTTCTTCTTCTTCTTCTTCTTCTTCTTCTTCTTTTTCGTTCCATAAATGCTTCCTTGGATGTAATATTCATGATTTTCCTAAATGCTTCCTTGGATGTAATATTCATGATTTTCCTATGTTGTTGTAACTGTATTTGTTGATTTGGCTTTTTAATTTTTTTTTCCATTTATCCTACTGGCGTATTTGATTCCTAGAATTTTAGTGATGTGAAATAGAATGAATTATTTAAAGAGTTGGTGTAGTAAATGTAGTTTGGTGCTGATTTGTATGCTGCTATTTTAGTATTCTTCTGATGAAGCTGTTGCTTGTTCGAGGGCTTGTTACTGCTGACATCTTTCTAGAAGGATACGCCTTTTGTTAGGCCATTCAAAACAATGGTCGAAATTTCCAGAAGATCGGGTTTTTTACCCTTCTTGCCCCTATTTTCATGGTAGAAATGTTGGCGGTGCAACTTTCGTTGAATTTGGGAAGAGGTTTTGTTGCCTAAGATGGGTGCCACATTGTTTTAATTTTTATTTGTATCTACGTATGCTATGTTCTTCATATGACCTCCATTTGGGCTGTGACTAGGAATCAAGTGAAATAGGGTGAAACAGAAAGTAGCAACTTTTTCTTAGTCTAAAATTGGTGTTGCCAATAATAGGACGTTATCATCATTTTCACATCTAACGATGTTTTCCATAAGTTTGTCCCCGTTTAGCTTTAACCTCCTGATGGGAAACTTCTTTTTGGAAAGTCTTCGAATTTAGTGATTCTGTCTTAAGTGTCTTTACAGGCGCACATTGTAGCAGAACTTTCACTCAAGTTGCTTAAAAAAATATCAATGAACATCTTAATAGTGAAATCGTAATTCACTATTAATTCTAGTTAATATTGAACTTACTGTAATTTTTTGTTATAAATTCCAAGCCACACAAATACTTTCATAACTATGAGTCTATGACCATCTTTAAACCTTGAAATCCAGACCGGCTGGCTTAATTTTAAACTCATGCTTTGTATTATCTGATTCTATACAACCACAAATGTTGGATAGCTTAATGCAGCACTAGAACCAAGATCAAGTTGGAATACAGGTGAACCAAAGAAACCATACTGAGAATTGGTATAGCATGTGCTACGGGAGGGAAAATGTGAAGTGGATTTGTATGCTTAAAACGGTTCTCAGTATACTTGTGCTTCTCATGTACGCTGATTTTTTGTTTTATGTTATGATCCTCTCCAGTGGAGGTACCTTGAAAAGTTGAAATTTCTTGTCCATGAATGCAGTGCACCTTTTGACTTGTAGGTCTTTTCTTTGAATTCCAGGGCTAACAAGTCTCAGATATTGGAATACTTGCGTGATGCGTGGGCCAATGATCGGAGGGCTGAGTGGTCAATATGGATGGTTTACTCAAAGGTTGAGATGCCCCACCATTATATCAGTAGCAGGGCTGAGGAGTCTTCCTATTATGGTGGGACCCGGGCCAAAGCGTCAGCGTTGAGAAAGCTAACTGATGATGTAATCAGATTTCATCTTAATGTGATTTGCTGTTTCATGTTTAGAAATTCTTTGAATCAGGATTCTTCAGCAATGAAAATTTGGTTACTATTGGATCATTTACATGTTGAAGTTCTTATTCCTGCCCGACTCTCTTGTGGCAGCCAGCTTAAACTGCAGCGGCACGCGCTGAGCTTCATCGCAGAAGTGTTGCACAGATGAGGGTGAGTTGCAGCTTTCAACTACTGCTGCATTGTATGATTATCCATTTTAAAGTGGGTTGATGGTCTTGGAGTTGTTATGCAGATCAACAGTCATTCAATTCAAGACATGCAGATATTTGAGGACCCTTCACGGGTACCCATTGTTATTGTGGACCGTGTTGTGAATGCACCTAGGCGTGCATATAGCAGGAACTCGTATTTCTGCTATCATGACCATGAAGCTCTACCTAGCTTGACTGAGCTCAAGGCCACAACCAAGATTTCTACAGTTGACAAACAGCAAAATGGGCGCATATTGAAGATATGAAGCTCTACCTAGCTTGACTGAGCTCAAGGCCACAACCAAGATTTCTACAGTTGACAAACAGCAAAATGGGCGCATATTGAAGATTGTGATCTTTGTTCACGGGTTTCAGGTAATTCTTGACCCCATTCTAGTTGGATCCATAGTGAGTAACTGTCCCTTTCAGCCTCACCGAAATTCTAATGGAGTCCTGTGATTATCAAATATGTTTTTCCAGCGATATTTTCTTGTAGCTGATACAGGAGAATGACAATATTGTATTGCAGTCTTAGCAGTTTCTTTTAGTGGGATAAGTTATGCTGTTTTTAGTTACATAAAACAGTATCTGAAGTTCTGAACATCACTGCCATCAATGATATTGAAGATTATCTGAAGCCATTTGTTCTATACAGGCTTGATGGGTTTCTTTATTCTCTATGACTGGAATCTTGACAGGGACACCATCTAGATTTACGACTCGTTAGAAATCAGTGGCTTTTGATAGATCCAAAGGCAGAGTTTCTTATGTCGGTGGCAAATGAGGATAAAACATC
>JAOVYX010022793.1:0-14211 GCA_035668315.1 Drosera spatulata
ATATAAATTATTATGTCAAATCAATTTGGAGAAAGGAAAGAATAGCAAAATTAAAACTAGAAAAAAGAAAAAAAAGAAGGAGAAAGAGATACAACACAGAGCACGAAAAGCAGGAGTCTGCTGCTGCGTGTTTGGTTGTCGCAGTGTCCGCTGAGCTACCAATCCATATCGATCCATTTCATTATCAACCAGTCGTTTTCGGTGTGCAACAATCGGGTACTGTTTTCAGTCTGTTTTCGTCTTCTGTGTGTGGGGGGTTGTGTTGTGATTTGTAAGTTGTGAGAGGACACACTCCAACATTTGAGATGGATCAATGTTTGATAGTTAAATCTAGTTTTGTGCGATAGTGGTTTTCTGTGAAAAATTTCATTTGTAAGTGTCTGTTTATTGAAAATCAACCATCAATATTGACCTGTAATGGGAAAATACTTTCTAAGATAACAAGTACAATAGACCCATCATCATTAAGTTGATCATTACCTCAGACTACAGTCATCACAATTTTTGTAATCGAACCACTGAATGAAGAATTTAAATATTCTACCATACCCAAAAAAAGAATTTAAATATTTTCTTAACTCCGTATGATCTTTGTAGTCCTGAAGAGTAACTATCATATACACTTGTTTGTCCAAATTGTTTATCCAAGTTAACTTGTTCTTGTGTGCTGAACTTAGATTTAGTTTGAGCATGACTTATGATTTCTTCTGGTTTGGTCCTGTACTATTTGATACGTTATGTTGGGATGGTAATCATATCAACCTAAATAATTGGTCTTTTAAGTACAAGTAAAAAAGAAGGCTACCAAACCTAGTGCATTTCACACAAAAGTGAAAGTAAAAGATATGCAATTTTGAGCATGAATTGAAGTGGAAAAAATGTTGTTCAAAAGATCCTTTCATGCATGAGGCAGCAACTAGTTGTGAACATAGATGTCCCATTTTTTTGGGACCATAATGTACCGTCATCCTTAACAATAAAGCTTCGTCAAAAGATTGCACACAAATGACAGTGATTACGCTCCATATAAAATAGTAAACATATCATTGTGATTATCAATATTTTCCTTCCTTATGAAACAAATGTCTATTGCTCCAGTGATTTTTCTTTTAATTTTTCCTGTGTAAGTTCTTGTGAGGAGTAACGTTTTTTTTTTTTTTTGGTAAAACAATAAAGCTCTGACGTATACAACATTTTCAAAACCTAGTAGGATACTACTCCTTGTTAAAACGGTTTTCCTTTGTGATGATCTTGTGAGTATATAGTGTTGATGCAATTATATTCCCAGGATAGTAACCTTAACATAGATATTTTAAGTGTTTTAATGAGACCAAGATCTTCAAAATGTAGAAAAAAAATAAAATTGATATTACAAAAAAAAAATGTAAAAGTATTTTTGAAATTTGATATTACACGTGTATAAAGACACTATACCACCTAGTATGCAAGAAAAGGGAAAGCTAAAACAAAAGTGGAATTTCAATTTTGTCTCAATGTCCCATTCTAAAATTACAAAGTTGCCATCTTGTACTCGGCGCGCTTGCACTTGGCTCAAAAGTGTAAAGAACCAAAAAAAAAAAAAAAAAAAAAAAAAAAGAAACATTTGCCTCTCTTCACTGTGACTCACAGAATTCCAGAAAGTGATTGGTCCATCACACAAGCCAAAGGAGATTCTCATTCTTTTTATGCTCATTCTGCCTCTCAAGCACCTATTCTATGCTTTTGGATTCTCCAATGACGATCCATTTGTGCACTCAATAAAATATTCATAATGGTCATAGAATCTATGATCAAAATATCTTTGCTTGAAGTGTGCAGGGATATAAAAACGTCAAGATATTCGATACGAGCGTACATTTTTTACATATTTCAGGGGAATGGAGTTTCAAAGGAACAAATCAACTCGAATTCCAAACTATATGACAAACTTATCTTTTGGATTTTTTGTTTGTAGTTAGTTTATTAACCTGATGTCGACCTCAATGGCGTCCAAATCCTAGTCTAGATAAGTATGAGACAGATATGGTCTTTGTTGATAAATATGGACCTTGATCAATTGATAAAATTGATTGCGTCGGCCACGACCAATATATAGACCTACGATTGTCAAATACACTGCAATGTGTCTATTATGTCCTTTGATTGGTGATAGGGTAAATAAAAGTTTTTCATGTAAAATTTCATCTTGGAAATTGTTGGTGAGACAACCTTTTCTTTTGAATGCAATATCATGATGTATTACAGTATTGCTTCCGAAGCTCATTTTAAAACATGATGATATCTGGCAATTCTTTATTGAAGATTGTGTATGCTTTTTGCATACACATAAAACTCAGATCTCGGCAATACCTTCCTTCAATTATTGGTTTCTTTATTTTTTATAGCGATTTGAGTGCCTTCCTTTATTATCATTCCCTCTGTCTGATCCCGAGCTAGCTCTTTTGCCTTTCTCTTTTTCTTCCTCAAGCTGCTGATCTTGATTGATGGTCTTGGAATCTTATAAGCATATTGCAAATTTTTATATGGTCCTGGATTCTTTTAGGAGTAGTATATCTCCTTTGTTTTGAATTAAGTGGACCTATGTCGCAGGCTTGCCATTTTAGCATTTTTACCCCTACAGCAGGGTATTTTAAATCAAAGAAAGCAAAAAGAACCAAAACGAATGCAAGTGAAATAAGGAGAAGGAATTTCTCGTTTTTTTCTAGACTAAGCAACGAATTAATGGAGCAAACTTTGTTCAGAGATCTTATCGCTTTGAGGTATGTTATTTTTGACATTGACTTGTTGATTTTTTGTTCCCTATAAGTATATTCTTATTGCGTAGAAAAATATGAAGGAGAAAAAAATAAGGGTTTCTAAAGAGCGATATACATGAGAGCGATCTCAAAAGAAAATCTCTATAATCTGACTCCTTGATTAATGACTTTTCTTCCCGTGGGTCTTTTCTTTCCCTTTAGGATTTTTCCCACGTAAATCTGGTGTCGTTTTTCGTTCTTGGTATTTATCAATTGTGCTTGTGAATTGATCGATTGTCTGTTGGATTATAATTATGGGATTGTCTCGAGGATTAAATCGCAACAAGTGATAAGCCCTGCCGCCTTGATCTCGACTAACCCAGTCATCGTCGCCTCTTTCCAGCGTCACCGTCCTTGTTCGACCGTAGCTGCAGTTGAACCGCCGCTGCCGTTGGACGTCGTCCCAACCTCGCCGACCTCGCGTCGCTGGAGTTCGACTTCGCCGCCACAGGTCCAGCCGCAACCAGAGGAAAACGAAGCCGTCATCCCCGCAGTCGAGCCACTGGTCGCCATAGCCTCGCCCTTGATCTTCGATCCCCTTCGTCGCGCACTTCTGCCATCGACAGCCATAGGAGATCAATGTCCTCTCCTCTCTTCCTGAGAGTTGTCACCGCCTCACGCGTCGCCTCGATTTTGTAAGACAGATTTATTGGTGGGTGGTGGTCAGTAAGAGGTTGGGTGTTTTGGGGGCAAATTGATTTTGTGTTTTGGAGAAATTTGATGACAGGAGATCTGGGGAGTTCGGGATTTATTGAATTTGGGTTTCGAAGATTCGTTTTTTTGATCGGGGTGGTTTCTAGTTGATTCGAAAAACATATTTCAAAAGCTAAAATTTTATTGTTTCTGGAGTTAAGACAATGGTGAACATGACTAAGTTTAAGATTGAGCCGTTTGATGGGAAGAACAATTTCAGCATTTGACAAAGTACGATCAAGGATGTTCTTGTGCAACAAGGACTGTTCAAAGCACTGAAAAGACAGAAACCGACTGATATGAAAGAGGAGGAATTGAAAGCTAAGGCTGCATCCATAATCATATTAAGTCTTGCGCTGCACATTAAATGTCTGATTCTGACTGAGGTCTCATCGGCTAAGATGTGGGAGAAATTAGAATCTGTGTATATGTCTAGATCGTTGTCAAATAAGTTGTATTTGAAGGTAGATCTGTTCGACCTCAAGATGAAGGAGGGGGCAAATTTGAACGAACATATCACCGAGTTTAATCGGCTTGTGACGCAATTGGCTAGTTTGGATGTTAAGGTGGATGAGGAGGTTCAGGCGTTGATCCTATTAAAGTCTTTTCCGAGTTCGTATGCTACCCTAAAGACAACACTACTTGTTGGTAAGGACAAGTTGAGTGTTGAGGAGGACTTCTGCAATTCTTGATGTCAATAAGTTGAGTCTTTCTGGGTTCAATCAAAGGGAAGGGTACAATAAGCTGAGTCCTTCTGGATCCCATATTAGCAATGATGTGCTCGATTATGTACATTCTGATGACTGGGGGCCTATCAGAGATATCTCGAACGGTGGAGCTCAGTATTTTGTTACCTTCATTGATGACTACTCAAGAAAGGTTTGGGTTTTCTTTATGAAGTATAAATCAGAGGTATTCGGCATTTTCAAGTAATGGGAAGCTCGGGTTAAGACTCAGATTGGGAAGAAGTTGAAGTACTTCGGATCAGATAATAGGACAAAATACAAGGATGATCAGTTTATACAGTTCTGCAAGGATGAAGGAATCACGAGGCATTTCACAGTGAGGCGAATGCCAGAGCAGAACGGGGTAGTTGAGAGGATGAGCAGAACATTGTTGGATAGAGCGCGTTGTATGAGGTTGAACGCGGATTTGCCTAAGAGTTTTTGGGTTGAGACGGTCAATATTGCCTGTTTTCTCATCAACAGGAGTCCTTCAGCAGCTATTGATCACAGAGTTCTAGAAGAGATATGATCAGGAAAACTTGTTGATTATTTTATGTTATGAATTTTTGGTTGTCCTGCCTATGTCCATATGCACAGTTTTGAGAGGTCTAAGATAGATGCAAGGTCCAAGAAATGCATCTTTTTTGGTTATGAAGACGGTGTAAAGGGTTACAGGTGATAAGTAGGGATGCGATTTTTAATGAGAATCACATGGTGAAGCAAAAGGAAGGAGTTGACGATACGAGGAAGGAATCAGTTCAAGTGAAGCTTCCTAAAGTATCAGAAAAGCAGGTTTCAGATCAACATCACCAGAGTTCTAGTGATTCTGATCAGGTAGAGCACAATAGGATACAGAAAACTGCAATTGTTCCAGAACAGCAGGTGCCTTATAGCATTGTCTTGGGTAAAGGAAAGCGCAGGTGTCTGAGAGGTATGGTTTCGAGCATATGATAGCCTTTCTTTTAGTGACGGGTGACAGTGAACCAGACAGTTACTCTGAAGCTATTAAGTCTGATGATCGCGATAAATGACTAACAGCTATGATAGAAGAGATGGAGTCACTAAGAAAGAACAAGACTTGGGAGTTGGTGGCACATCCAAAGGGCTCGAAATCAGTTGGTTGCAAGTGAGTGCTCAGAATCAAGGAAGGAGGTAAATACAAAGCTCGGTTAGTAGCCAAGGGATACTCTCAGAAAGAGGGTGTGGATTACCATGAAATTTTCTTTCCAGTTGTGAAGCACACCTTAGTTAGACTGATTCTTGCATTGGTAGCAACATATGATATGGAGTTAGAGCAGATGAATGTGAAGACAATATTTCTTCACGGGTATCTTGAGGAGGTCATCTACATGGATCAACTTGAGGGATTTATAAAACCGGACAAAGAAGGGTTGGTTTGCAGATTGAAGAGATCGTTGTACGGCCTAAACCAGTCAATTAGGCAGTGGTACAAGCGGTTTGAGGGGTTCATGATGACGCATGGTACTCTCGAAGTGAGTATGATCCTTGTTTTTATTACCGTTTTATGGTGACGGTTTTGTTTTGTTGCTCAGCTTATATGTGGATGATATGCTTATTGCTGCTAAGAGCAAGAAGGACATTCTTCAGTTGAAGAAGATGTTAAGCAAGGAGTTTGAGATGAAGGATCTTGGTGCTGCAAAGAAGAACCTTGGTATGGAGATTAGAAGAGACAGAGCAACGAAAAAGTTGTGGTTGACTCAACAGTGTTACGTTGAAAAAGTTTTGGAAAGGTTTAATATGAGAGATGCAAAACTTGTTTTCACTCCTTTAGGTGCATAATTTAAGTTGTCTGTTCAAATGTGTCCAAACTCAGAAGACGAGGTGGAGCGTATGTCTCTTGTACCGTATGCTAATGGGGTTGGATGTCTAATGTATGCTATGGTTTATACCAGATCAGACATTGCTGAGGCAGTTAGTGTAGTCACTAGGTATATGACGAATCTAGATAGAGAGTATTGGAACGCTGTGAAGTGGATCTTTCGCTACTTGACAGGAACTACAGATTATGACATCTTGTTTGATGGCCAGAGTGCAAAGAGTGATGTGGTTGGGATGGTTGATGCTGATTATGCCGGTGATTTGGATTCCAGAAGGTTTACGAGTAGGTATATTTTTACTTTCTGTGGTGGACCTGTGAGTTGGAGATCTGTGTTGCAGAATGTGGTTGTGTTGTTTACCACGGAAGCAGAATATATGACATTGATAGAGTGTGGAAAAGAGGCATTGTGGTTGAAGTATCTAGTTGAGGAACTTGGGTTCAAGCAGAAAAAAGGTGTTCGCATGTTATGTGACAGTCAGAGTGCGATCTACTTGACAAGGAATCAGGTGTACCGTGCTCGGACGAAGCAAACGGATGTTCGTTATCACAAGATTAGAGAGTGGTTGAATTCCGGGGTTGTAGATTTATAGAAAGTTCACACAAAGAAAAATACGATAAATATGCTTACCAAGATAGTTCCCAAGATCAAGTTTGAGCGTTGTTTAGATTAGATCAACGTTTTTTCATGCTGAGTTTGTGGTGGAGCATCCCCACCACGCGAAGGGGGATACGAGGACGTGTCAGGTTATGACACGAGAGTTTGCTAGTGAGTTGTTCTGGTATGGATCGTGAAGTAAATGTCAAAGGTGAAGATTGTTATTTTTGACATTGACTTGTTGATTTTTTGTCCCCTATAAATATATCCTTATTGTGTAGAAAAATATGAAGGAGAAAAAAAATTAGGGTTGTCAAAGAGCGATACACAGAGAAAATCTCTGTAATCTGATTCCTTGATTAGTGAGTTTCTTTTTCCGTGGGTTTTTTCTTCTCCTTGAGGGTTTTTCCCACGTAAATCTGATGTTATTTTTCGTTTTTGGTATTTATCAATTGTGTTTGTGAATTGATCGATTACCTGATAGATTATAATTTTAGGATTGTCTCCAGAATTAATCGCAACAAGATAAAATGTTTCGTCAGCATAACTTAGCTTGTAAGAGAACTAAAACATATGATAACAAGGGGGTACTTTTTAAAGTAGATCTGTAATTCTGTATTGAGTACTCAAACAAGGTATCGCTTGATTGGTGGATAATGCATCGATTCCCTGTTAAACAATTCCTTTACAGAGTGATTAACACTTAGGCAAAGTGTATGCATCATGATACTCTATAATTAGCATATTGATAAGCTGTACCTGCAGTTTCCTTGTTTATCTCATGGTTATGCGCATGCAGGTAAAACAAAGGCTTCAAGGAGCCAAAGGGAAGATGTTAACATGCATAACCTGTGCAAAGCAAACAGAGGAGAGAGGAGAAGAAGATGGAGGGCGTGGTGGCGGCACTTCTACTCCTAGTACAAAGGCCTCCGTCAATAGCCTCACCAACCAGGTTTCTTTATATTTCTTCAGTCTTATTCTTACTTTACATCCCCTTAGCCTCCCTACCCTTTTTCTCTTCTATTTTGGAGCTTTTGCTCTTAAGTTTTCGTGGGGCGTGGTGTCGTCTCGGGGGACCATATTATCCTTACATAAAGCCTTGGCATAGTTATAAGGAACGCTTTGCAGTATGTAGGAAGTATGCAGGATCTGTTATACGGAATATTATTTTTGGAATAGATGTTATAGTGTTCTCCTTGCTATTACACTCGGGTATGTTACTATATTGTTTCATGTCTGAGACACATAATTTGGGTGGTTTCATATCTGGCAACCATGTGCAAGTGTTTTATATTAAGTTGAGGTCATTTCAGGGTACACGAATCTAGGAATTAAGAGGAAAGACAGGAGCCATAAAAGGAAGGGAAGTGTAACAGAAATGTACCCACATAAGGGGAACTCTCTTGTGTGATCCATTGTGCCAAGTAGGTCTTCTTTAATGCTAGTTGGCGCTAGGCCTCCACCATTCTGTTTCCATTTCTACAACTAAATATGAAAATGAAGCTGCCTACTTGGTCTAAAGAACCTAGTTATACTCTCTGATAGGGAATGCTTTGAGAAACTGTTGCATTACTTGTATATAAGGCTAGAGTATATGGTTTGATTTGTTGTAAAAAGACGGCCTAGGGAGAGTCAGACAATAGGATCCTTGCATGACTTAAACAAGGATTTAGGCGTGAGGGTGACAGAGAGGAACCTTATGAATGAACTAATTACTCGTATTTTTCAAGTATAGAAGATAGAACTTGTTGGGTGCTAGTTTCCCACATCTGGATTGCAAGCTCTAATTATCAAGACACGTTTTAAATCCGTACGGATCGTTGTTATTATGTTTCAAAACGGATAATATCTTGATACGAGAAATGGACTTGTATAAGTTCCATCTTGGAATGGTTTTAACAAAACCACCATGTTTATACAAATTGAGGCAATAATCGTGGTTCAACTACGTTGTTATTTTTATGAACTCATGAGCACTGAAAATAACCCATGACCTAGGCAATTAAGCAGTGACCTAGGCAATAACCCATGGCCTTGGAGGTTAAGCAGTGACATGGATAATTTATTGCTCAGCCAACTAGGTGGCTGAGCGCTCGTTCGTATTTGCTTCGACAAGTGCATATGTGGTAGCGTGGAAGAAAATGCCCCGACCAACTGCCAGCCATAGCTTAGGTATATTTAGTAATTACCAAACATTATAGAAGACCATGTCGTTTTTCACAAATCACGTCAACATCTCTTAGGCTCTTAGCTGAAACAGAGACAACTATAGTACATAGTTGGACTTAGACTGGGAAGGTGCTGTATCAAATCTGTCAATGAAACACCAGATAACCAGCTAGACTAGTATGCGAGCTGCTTGTTGGACCAGCATTGCCCACATGATCTCAACTACGTAGGAGTATTTCACTTTCACCAAGTGGGTACGAGCCACGAGCTAGACTGCTAACCACCAGAAAGAGTAGCAATATAGAGTAACAGATTGTTCTCACTTGTGCAATTCTTTTGTCTGATGTTATGATTACAGGCTCTGTCCTTGCTTGATTCAGCATTAACTATCTGCTTGACCTACACTTGGCAATGCATTAATCACAATTTGGTACACAAGTACGGATATTGGATCATTGTCTAGGGGGTACAAATACGTCTCAGTGAAGTAAATTCATGACTTTACATAGTAATTCAATTCATGGTGTACCCTGTGGACAAATTATGGTTTTGTTCCTGCTAAGACAATGCATTAATATAAGAGCTGCTAATGCATTTGGTGTCAAGGACTTGCAGCATAGTCTATCAGTGTCATTGATAGAAGCTTGCTATCTAGATTCTAGCCTATGCTGGTAGGTCAGCAAATAGTTAGGTACTTTTTGTTAAGCTGGGGATGGCAAAATTGGCGCCGGAATTGCCAGGCTCTGGCGACTATTAGGAGACGGGGAGAGAGAGAGAGTATCCCAGAAAAAGAATGTAACATTCTTTTTTACGCCTAGGAACCTCGTTTTCTAACTCAAACCAACCACTTAAGCCTCTCCTTACGCAAACTGCAGTCATCGGATAGACTTTCATTGAAAGAAGTTAGTGGAATAAGTTGGGAAAAATGATATTTTACTCAAAAACAGGAAGCCATGTAACAAATAATCAAATGGATATAACGAAGCAACACATGTGTGGGGAATAATTCTTCTGTCAATGGGCCACTGTCCTAAACATAGAAGGACTAGCAAGGAATATTACTAGCCCAAAGAGGTAAAGATTCACCCAACCAGCAAATCCTACTGTCCTGGAGGGTAAATCAGTTGAAGTGCCATTGTCGTGGGCCGCGGTTGAATTCTTGTCTTCCAATCATGTGACAAAGGTATCAACGCCAGGACAAAGTTGGCCAAAAATGAACCACGTCGTCACATCCACGTGAAAGTAAAAGGTTAAAAAAGGCCATGAAAAGGAAGTGTGAGGGTACGTGATGTAGTAATAAATACTCAGTTCTGAAGTGAATCAATATTTCAGGGACACAGCGCCCAACCAGATTCAGTGGCTGTAGTGGCTAGGATTGGTAGGAGACTATGGACTTATCAAGTCCCATGCAGGCAGATGAAATGTAAGAAAAATAATGACAATGGGTTGCTCCACCATTGTTGAAGATCTGGCTAGCATCCATTAAAGACTAAAGTGGAAAAGGAACTGTAATTGTACTTGCCTAATTTCTTTATACATTGTTTGATTTTCTTGCACATAGAAACATGTGCTACTCTGTGTGGATTAGACAATAAAGATTTGTTGTGCTCTTTCCTTCTCTAAGCTCTATGTACGATTGGTAGATTTCATTCCTTTAGCACCAACTTGCCCTATCTTCCACATGTATTGTTCTGACAAGGAATATATTGAAAATCATGAACTTGGCAGATTGTGTGAGTATATTTCCTCTTGCTGTAAGGCCAAACAGCAGTTAGGCGGTTAAAATGCACTACGTATTAACAAAGACAATCGGGGGAGATGCTTTGGTTACCTTAGTTAAAGATCGTTTCCTCTGTTATACAACATGAAATCAAGTTATCAACCCATGTATGTGGCTATGGTTCCAATGTTTAATTCTGAACATGCTTTACCAGTGTAGACTATTTGGTTAACAGTTGGCCATTGCTGATGTTTCAAACCCATGAATTTCATATGTATTTTAGCAATGCAAGTGTATACATCTCAGATTCTCAGCTATAGATATCTTTCTTCCCTGACATAGAATTTTTCACCTATCTGTAGATCAAGGACATGGCATTGAAACTTTCCGGTGCTTATCGACAATGCAAGCCATGTACTAGCTCCACTGGCTTCAGGAAAGGAGATCGATCCTTTCCTGACTTTGATACTACTTCCGAAGGGATGCGATACTCCTATAATCAAGCTGGAAGCTCAAGCTCAACCCCTGCGTGGGATTTTACGGGTAATGGATTCAGTCGTGGGGGAAGACAGGTTTCTAGATTTGCTGGTGTATATAACGGTGACCAAACACCAGGAGGAGAGGTATCGGTCTCTGATCGGCCCAGCGATGTGGTGGTACAGGATGATGAGTCGAAAGAATGGATGGCACAGGTGGAACCGGGAGTTCACATTACGTTTGTATCCCTTCCTAATGGAGGGAATGACCTTAAAAGGATTCGGTTCAGGTATAAGTCTCAGAGTTTCATTACTATTTCAGGATCTACTAGATATTGAACTCCGATTTCGCTCTTCGTTTAGTAAGGTAGACTGATGCTCATAGTATATGTGATCAAAAGAATCAGCATTCAGACTCCAATGCCAACTTTGTGAATGCAATTTGACAAACTCAATACTGGTCTGATGAATGGAGGAAGTACCAATTGTTATAATGCGATGAACGTAAAATCATCTTGCAGTTGGAAAAGTTAAAAAGTGTTCCTGGTTTTCAATGCATGCGTCCAAACTGGATAAGCGGTATCAGTATGATGTGATGAAAGCACTATCATTGCTTATGCAGCCGTGAAATGTTTAACAAGTGGCAAGCTTCTCGATGGTGGGCCGAGAACTATGATCGTATTATGGAGCTATATAATGTTCAAAGACTCAACAGGCAGGCCCTTCATACTCCTGCAAGATCTGAGGATGAGGTATCTTTCACAAAGGATGCTTGCTTGTTTATGATCGCATTGTTTATAAGCTGGTTCTAATTGAACTTAAAGACATCCCTTGCCTCACGGATTTTCCCATCTTTGTTTCGCTTCTTTTTGCTTATTCTTTTTAGTCACATTTATCTTTTGAATTGTGTGATCTAACTTTCCAGACACATAGAGATTCAAGTTACTCGAGGCTCGGGTCTGCAACGGAGAGCCCTATGGTTCCATCTTTGAACAAGGACTGGACTCCACAAAATCAGTACAAGAATCCCAACAACAAATCTTATTTTCCTTCAGAACCTTCCGATCAAGGTGGCAACCAGTTTTATAATGCTGGGTCAAGTACTGGTTTTGGCCCTGGCGGTCCAAAAGCTGAGACTTCCTCCATAGATGCATCTAGGACTACGACTTCATCTAGGGATGATGCTTCTGTGTCTATCAGTAATGCTAGTGATTTGGAGTCAGAGTGGGTTGAGCAAGACGAGCCCGGGGTGTATATTACCATTAGGCAATTGGCAGATGGGACTAGGGAGCTTCGGCGTGTAAGATTCAGGTAATAATCTATCACCTTTATCTCATCTTCCTTGACTAGATTTGGCTTTTGCATCCAATTGTTTGGACTTGGAATTTTTGTGAGTAGCCAGTGTCTCTGTCAGACACTCACTCCGAGGGGTGCCTTGACCATATTGGTTGGAGTCCGGTAAAACCAACCGGTCGCTTCACGGACGCCCTCACCTAGGCTACTGTATGGGAGCCCTTGATAAGGTTTCCTGTATTTATTTTCAGTTGAAGGCGATGGAGCACTATTTCTCTTTGATGATACTATCGCAAGGAGTTTGTTAGTGAACAGAATAACTACTGAATACGATTCGGTTCTGAAAATTGATAACCTTTCAAATTTTACTGATGCAGCCGTGAACGGTTTGGGGAGGTACATGCGAAGCTTTGGTGGGAGCGGAACCGGGAGAGGATACAAGCACAATACCTTTGATTAACTTATATGGGTGGTTTTTCTTTAGAGAGTAAATGGGTATATTTCAGCTTCAGACATCACTCGGCGGTCCATGAAAATCGCACTGACTTGCACTTGACTCCACAGCAGCAGAATGTTATTCGCTGGATTGGATTTGCTGCAAAGCCTACTAGCTAGATTTCAAGCTAACTTCGGCAGGAAAGTGTTTGCATCTCGAATACTGCCACGACTACTTTGTTTAGGGCAATCTCTTTCATGATAATTCCAAGCTGTTTCTGCAGTTTCTTCTGGGCCGAGATGCGGATTATGTTCATTCATGCTCTTGCTTTAACTTATATTTGTATTTTGTTAACTTAGGGGCCTTTTGGGACGAAAAGGTTAGGTTATGCTACTTGGTTGGGACTGCTGTATTATAACTCTGGATACTTTACTTCGGTTTATGGATCTGGGTATAATTTGTTTGTTTAACTGATGATTCTCGCTATGTTCGCAAAATGTAGCCATGATTTGTTGGGGCCGGGATAGATCTTTGATAAGCACAACCAATGAAGGAACACTATACGATCACGAATTGCACAATCTTGATTGGTAACTTATCATTAGAACAAACAAGCGACCATGATCTTGAAAAACATCTTAAATTTGGCATTGGTAGCAATACTAATACAAAATCTGGAAAATACTTGGAAGCCACTCCTTTGCATCCAGTTCAGTCTTCCTGTTTCAGTTGTTTTGAAAATATGTGTTGCATTATCATCGGAATCGATAACTTATGTTAACATAATTCCTAAACTCCCATCATTAGGCACCAACTTCCTTTTGATCATAATCATAGACTATTTTGTTTAAGAAAAACGATGATCCCAGAATCATTTTGTTTTTGTTTAAAAGTCTAATAGGACGTCAACCTTTATTGCTCAAATCATCGATACATTCTAATAATATTGACTTGAGTAGAATCAAATCCCGTTTATTTCGTTGGTAACACTCAGACGTATATCTAACCATAAGACTAAGACGATGCCAGAACTTTTGGGTCTGTTGTTGATTCTTGTACTCCTAATTCGAACCCGTCACTGATTTTATGACAGCACGAAGCATAATACTAGTGGGCTTGAGTCCAACGAATCCAGACGTCAAAACTGCACCCAAATCAGCATCCAGACACATCAAGGCCCAATTCCAGCGATTCGAGATCTTTCTCTCCTCCCTTCCCCGAAATGATTGATAACATTTTTGTTGTGTAGTACATTGATGCTTTGTACCACACAAACAATCACACACCGAGATCGATCTCTCCTCTGTCTCCTTCATCATCGCTTGCGTTTTGTCCTCTCCTTCTCCTCTTCTCATCACACAGGTACGTTACGCACGCTTCTGCTCTTTCTCGATCCCATCTCCGATTCGCGAAATCGTATCAATTTTAGCGGTTTGTGATTTGCATTTTTAATCTCTTGATTCGTTTTT
>JAOVYX010022794.1:0-14210 GCA_035668315.1 Drosera spatulata
TCGCGGAAAAATTTGGAAAATTATATGTTAATTAATAACATGATTTTTCGAGCGTGGTGGTAAAGTTTGAACGAAGACTGTGGAAGATGTGGGATTAACTGGTTCTGCGATTAAACGGAACGGGGATGTTTTTTTTTTAAAACAACCCACTAAACTCCTTTCCCTCTTTTTCTCCCCACCACTTCTCCTACCATCTCCACTCCTCCTTCCCTGATCTAGCCACCATGCACCACACCAATTTCACCAAAGATCTCCACTAGCTAAATTCCACTTTCATGTAAATGCTCTCCTTCTTATGCTTTCCTTCCTTCCCTTGCTATATCTCTTTACAAACCAACAACCGGGGCTGTGGAGCAGCTTGACAAGAAGGGGAAAATCAGCTTGGATAGCAAGAAAAACACGAGAGGAAGAAGGAAGGAAGCGGCACAAGTAAGTCCCGTTCAAAGGAGTGGAACCGAGGTAGTCATACCAAGTCAAACTCGGCTCAAAACCTTTCAAACAAGAGGGTAAGTGCTGCGAATCTCATAGCTTAGTCTCATACAGTCCATTTGGAGCTAATAACAAAAGAAACGGTAAGAAAAACAAGCCACGAATGGTTGAAATGCGTTTATGAGCTAAAAAACGAGTTATGCTCGTGAGATCTGGAAACCTATGATTTTATGTATCAAACAAGCCTAAAAATGAACAAACATGACAAAAACTAAACAAATGTTATGTTTATGAAGGTTTAGATCATTTGGGATTGAATTGATGGGGTAAAACACGAAAAATTAGCAAACCAACCATACCAGTTTCTGGACAACTTTGATATTCGACATTAGAACACGTTTGACTCTAGTTAGAGCCTGATTCAGCAAATGAGTCTTGAAACAAAGGTGTAGAATACTTCCTGACGTTTCCAATGAATCAAGAATCACACAATTTGGTTAAGAAACAAGGAAGTTATGCACGTTTGAATTCAGGTCAGAAAATCTGAAAAAATTATTGAAGCTTCGGGGCATTTTTACTACCATTGAGAGAAAGTAATCCTCTTGGTTAGAGATTTTATGAAAAATTATACACTCTTTAATAAATCATGATATTAATATATATTGAATCCTCATATGTTTAGTTTCTATAAAAGTTAATAAATCATAATTTGGAGATGAGAATCTTAAGTTATAAATCAAAACGTACGATATGTTAATCTGTAAAAACTGGTTATAGAGATGAATTTGTTGCTTTATATAAAATTATATAGGAAGCTTTAAAAGAAAAGCCTTATATCAGTGAAAAGGTATGGAAGGCTAGTTTCGAGAACAGTTTATCAATAATTATTTAAAGTTGTATGTAGAGAGTTATGAGCTAATTAATGAAGTAAAATCAAACTGCCTGAACTAACAGAAAATATAAACTTGAACTAATTAACTGTTATTATTAGTAAGGTTTTATGATGAAAAATTTATTTTAATGAAAAGATCATGAAGTCTAGTTTCTGTAGAATTTTACGAAAATTTTTTTAGATTTGTATACAATAAGTTATAGATTTAAATATGATGAAAGGTCAAGATGGACAGAATCTAGGATACTCGTTCCAAAGGCCGAGAAGCTCACTTCAAAGGCAAGAACGTTCATTCCAGAGGTCGGGATATCCGACTTAGAGGCCGGGATGTCATCTCAGAACCTTTTGGACCGAGAATGATCGTTTTGATCCTAAAACAACTCCAAACACTCACAATTAGTACTAATGGTTTTGCACGAAGTGTGAATAAACATGTTTAACACCGTAACGCGAACAAACAAATGTACTAATATGTGAATCATGCCATGATATAGGATTTTGAGATTCCATCCGTTGAGACGTAAAGAACAAGTTGAGCGTGCGTGTGAGGAAATATTAATAAGAAGGTAACGTTTAGATTTCTGGTCTGGATGGCGATACATGTTAATATACTAGTTGTATATTAACGCGTGATGGGTATTTTGGCCCTGTGCGCTTTGTGATGTTGTCATGTGTTATGTTTGCATTTCTGTGTTATTGTATGATGATGTGATAGCACTTGTAACTTATCACAGTTCATGATAACCTAACATTGATAGTCCTAATGTTAAGGTTTGGGTAGGTTTTTCTCCGTTAACCCTGTACGATATATGGATGTGATAAAGTCAAGTGCTAGATTTACAAGGTTTGGCACACGATAATGAACAAAAGGTTAGGGTTAATATAAATTAATCCTATAAATGATGTCATGTTAAAGATGAACATGCAAAATAAGAATAAATTCATGAGAGATGAGGTTAAACTCCGAGTTTGTTAATCCTACTGAGTTGTTACACTGTGACTTGGGAAAGATGTCAGGTTAAACTGTACAGGGATGAGTAGTTGCGACTAATCATCTTATACGCGTAGACAATCCTGTGAGGTTATCAGGTTGTGGGGTATCTCGCCACAGGAGACCCTTGGACGTCGTTACAGGTTGATCCCCTGTTTCGAGTGACCCCGGACTTTAAGCTTTTAGAAAAAAGTATGGATTTACATGTTTGGCCAAGGTCACAGTGGTAATAAGATGGTATTTGTGGTCTGTCATGAATGTTTATTGCATTACTGATTTTGTTGTGGTCTCAGGATAGATCGTTTTTCTCTTCTTTTCTTTTTGTGCTTATCCTGAAAAGGGGACCGGCACGTTACTGAGTTCGTATAGCTCACGGGGTTACTTTTTTTCTATTTCTTAATTTTCATCTTTTCAGGTGCAAGACTTGAGGACGAATTTTGATTAAGCTATGATCATGTTTGTAATATTAATGCTTGGGACAACATTTCTAAGTTTCTGCTACTTTAATATGTAATAAATAAGTAAACTTGTGGATCTAGTTTGATAATACTTTAAGTGTATTTCCATTTGGATTTATTCTAAATTGAGTTAAGTTGAATTGTTTGGCTAGGGTTTGTGGGACCCTACCGACAGTAATGCCACGAGGGTTTTCAGAAAAGGACTTGAAAATCGGGGCGTTACAGCCAGTTTCTTGGAATGCAACTTTGCAGGATACTGTAGCCTTGAGCACTACAGAGACAGAGTTCATGGCTATTGCGTCAGCTGTGAAAGTGAGGCAGAGAAGAGAAGCAGAGGAGAGATAAGTAAAGAAGAGGCAGAGAAAGAAGATAAGGAAGGAGAGGAAAAAGAGGATAAGGTGTGGGGTTTCACATATACACACATAAAAACACATTGAGGGTTTAAGGGATTTATTTTAGAGATTATTATCTCTATCCCTTATTGTGAGATTCTCGATGTTTTAGGTGTAACTGCTTTTATATTCCTCATTCGACTAGTGGATTTTTCGTCGTCGGCGACCGCCCGTTATTTTTCCCGTAAAGGTTTCCACGTAAAAATCTTTATCTCATTTATTTTGCGCACTTGTTATTGTTTGTATTTATAATTAACTGACCCGTTCGTAACAAAATGGTATCAGAGCAGTGGTTCACTGTGATAGTTTATCAGACATTCACTTGACCCGTGATCAGATGCATCATGAGAGGACCAAGCACATTGACATCCGGTATTACTTTGTACGGGACGTTAAAGGTATCAAGGTGATTAAGATTGCTACTGCAAAGAATCCAGCTGATATGTTGACGAAACCTGTCCCTGTTTCGAAGTTTCGTCATTGCCTAAAGCTCTTAGGAGTGGAGGGCAGTTAGGCTCGTTTGAAGCCTATGTGGAGGTTGCTCGACGATAATGATGATGATTTGAGTCAAGGTGGAGATTTGTTGATAATGGAGTGCCTCAAATTCTTCATCTCTGCGTATGGCCTTTGCGCGTTTTTTGAGCATATCCGTGTTCCCTCTCCGCGTGTTCTTCATTCTCTGCATGGCTTGTCCGTGTGGTGTCCGTGTGGTGTCCGCGTTGTTACTTGTATAAGAGGAGAAGCAGAGGAGAGGCGAAGAAGGTGTGGAAGTGAGGCAGAGAAGAGAAGCAAAGGAGAGATCAGTGAAGAAGAGGCGGAGAAAGGAGATAAGGAAGGAGAGGAAAAAGAGGATAAGGTGTGGGGTTTCACATATACACACATAAGAACACATTGAGGGTTTAAGGGATTTGTTTTAGAGACTATTATCTCTATCCCTTATTGGGAGATTCTCGATGTTTTAGGTGTAACTCCTTTTGTATTCCTCATTTGACTAGTGGATTCTTGGTCGTCGGTGACAACCCGTGGTTTTTCCCGCAAGGGTTTCCACGTAAAAATCTTTGTCTCATTTATTTTGCGCACTAGTTATTGTTTGTGTTTATAATTAACAGACTCGTTCGTAACACCCTTCTCTCTAAGATTGTCACAGTCGATGAGTAGTTTCTGCATGAATGCCATATAGAAAGGTTTTGATACGAGGTGGAGTTTTGAGCTGCTAGAGCTTGTGCCAGTCGATTGGAGACACTGCTGCACTTTTCTCTAATTCCGTCTCTTCAAAATGACAGCTATAAGCTCTATGATACACTGATTTAATTATGAAGCCCCTATTTTTGTGATGCTATCATGTTAAGGTATCCCTTCAGTCCTCAATACCTATTGAAATGCTTAGTATACAGTTTGCTATCTCGCTCGGGAATAGCCGCCTCACTCTCTCAGATTTCCATGTTCTTCTTGATTGATCAATAAGGACTGCTACCTTAGCATTTTCTGGTATGTCTACCAAATGGGAGTTGACAGGAAACCCTGAAAGATTAGGATTCCAAGGCTCCCCCATAACTCTTACCTCATTTTCAGTCCCAATTCTCCAACAGATGCCATCTTCTAAAATCCCTTTCACTGACCCTGCACTGCCAAATATATAACGGGTGATGTCCAAAGCTTGTTGTTAAGACATTTGCTTTCAGAAAATACCTTGCCTTTAAGATTTTTGCTACAATTGAGTTCGGTTATTGTATTATTCTCCATAGTTGTTTCGCAATTAAGGCATATCATTAAAACAACCAAATTTCCTAAAATCTAATCCTCCTCTCTCCTTTGATGAACATAATCTATCCCAAGCCATCAAGTGTACTTGCCATCGATTGCCATTTGTCCCCCCACAGAAAACGATTTCATTCATTATGGATCTCAGCTACAAGCACTTGCGGTACTCTAAAACAGCTCATGAGATATGCTAGAATTGTTTGTAAGACTGTCTTAATCATCGTTGTTTTCCCTGCAGATAACAATAATCCTCCCTCCCATCCTTGTAGTGCCCTCCTCATATGCTCTTGCACCCCTGCAAATATTACTCTTTTGGACCTCCTTACCATCGATGGCATTCCCAAGTAGATGCTGAGATCTCCTTTTTCCTTTTTTCCAAGTACACTGGATAGTTGATATCTGAAGTATTGTGGCATAATCGGGCTATAGCACACTCTAAATTTTTCTAAGTTAATCATCTCTCCGGATGCTCATTCATAGGACACTAGAATTTATCTAATCTGCTGCACTTCTTGAAGAGTAGCCTTATTAAATTAAACACTATCATTGGCAAACAACAAGTGGCTAACCCGAGGTGCATGTCCCAGAACTGCCATCCCTTGTAGATTCTCTCTCCAACTTCATTTTTATCATATGAGATGGCGCCTTTGCACACATGATAAATAAAAAAGGGGACAATGGATCACCCTGCCGAAGGCCCCTTGACGAATGAAACTGCGCTTGTGGTTCTCCATTTGGCAAGACTGAAAATGTTACCGACGATACACTCTTCATTACCATAGCTATCCCTCTACAGAAGAAACCCATATACTTCATTATAGTGCTTAAAAAAGGCCATTCCACCCTATCATTAGTCTTTGTCATATCCAATTTCAGAGCATAGAAAGCATCCTTCCCTCTGTGTTTTCTCCTGATAAAATGTATAGTCTCAAAGGCTACGATGACATTATTCGTGATGATCCTACTTTATACAAATCTCCCTGCGAATCAAATATCAAGGCGGACAACACTTTTTTCAAGCGGTTAGAGATGACTTTCGAGTGAATTTTGAAAATCACATTACATAAACTAATGGGGAAAAAATGTGATACTTTGGTAGGGTATTTGATTTTTGGGAAGAGGACAATATACATATGATTCAAGTCTGCTAAGCGAAGCCCCTGGTTGAGAACTTGAAGCACCGATTCAATTATTTCCTCCCCAATCACATGCCATTGTGACTTGAAAAAATTCTTCATTGAGGTGGTATGGACATGGTGATTTCCCGGGTGGCATCTGTTTCAGAGCGTCTTCTATCTCTTTTCTTTAAAACGGTTTATCCAGGTATGCCATTTGTTCCTTCGATAGCTTTGAGCCCCAAGTTTCAAATTGGATCACTATTTCATCCTCCCCTTGTGTTATAAACAACCTATTGTAGTATTGATTTATTATTCTTGCCATTGTTTGCATTGTGTTTACTCGCTGTCCCTGATCATCTTCAATGCTATATATCGTCTTCCTTGTTTTGCCACATTTGGCTTGAGAGTGAAGAAACTAGTGTTACGATCTCTTTCCCGAAGCCAATTCACTCTTGCTCTTTGTGCCCAATATGTCTCCTCTTTCCCTAAAAGTTCATCCAAGTCTATACTCAAAGAAATAGGGCCCTCTATTTCATCATCTCCATTGTGATACATGTGAATGTCTTGGATTTATCTCTGGGTCTCTTCTATCCTTCTCCTCATGTGTCGGTGCTTATACTTTCCCTAGTTTCCCAAAGCTTCGTCCACATCTCTAAACTTATTGGCCAAATAACCTGAATTGGGAGACCAAGTTTCTTTCATAAGTCCCATTTATTCATTGTCTTGGATCCAGTAATCCTCAAACCGGAAAGGTTTCATTCCTCTTGCGTTCCGCTGACCAAGTTCAGTTGCCCCCCATTCTCTCCATTCCACAAAAATCGATAGATGATCTGAAGTTGAGGCTGTGCGATTATGAACCACTATACTTGAGAATAAATCCTGCTAATAGTCCCTGTGAGTCAGAATACTCAAAAGGGGGGTATAAATGAGTATTAAATTTTTTTCGCAAACAACACAAACAAGTATTCTATGCAACAGATTATACATTGGGATCGGTACCAATGTTAAAACCAGGACAATCAATTTTTATGATTTTAACAGAAGTTATATGATAATTTCAATTTACTTTCAATTGACAGTTAGATAACAATGATTCCAACTCTAGTTCTCAATCTTGATGTAGGTGATTACTCGAATGTGTATAGGCTTCAACCTTATTAATGTGACTGATGGGTATAAGTTTGCAAAAAGTAGATACAGAATGTAAATGGATACAAAAATTTTATACTGATATCTCCATAGTAAACAACTTGTTAACTCTCGCACTATTCTCCCTTTAGTACACACAGTTTCATCCCGTTTGTATCCTAACTCTTGGACTACAAATCACTCAGTTGAACCCAGCCTACGGTTACAACTTAGCTCCACCACAAATCTAACTCTAAACCTGTTATAATACAACTCCACAAGTCCAATTCTAGACTTGCAACGAACCTCTAGTTATACTCCGAACTACCTACTCATCCCACACACTAGGATTGGTTCTATTTACAAATTCAACAAATCAAATACAAAACTCGATCTATGCCCTATGAAAATCACAACAATCAAAGGTTTAGAATTCACTTGATATGGCCATTGGAAAACAGAATTCAAAAATTTTCAATACTTAAAGTATGGAAATAAAAAATGAAACACTTGTACGCTTCGATCTTCAAAATTCTTTAGCAGCCAATCGGTTTGTGTGCTTCCTTGCTGCTTAGTTTCTTAGGGTTTCAAAACAATAGAGATTCCAATAAATAGCCAATGATAGTGGGTAAAAGATCGTGCATATTTTTATTTTCCAAAAATTAGTTTAGTATATGTTAAGTGGCAATTGATTTGGTGCATAAGCTCTTTGAAAATAGAAACAAATCAAGGCACTCTCCATATCAGTGAAAACCACGATTCATGAGTCAAAACAAGTAGGAAAATATTTTAAAACCATGTCACATTTGGAAACAACCAAAACACATCTTCAGACTTTGAAGCCACTCGCGACTCGGCCAAGATAATTTCTGAAAACCCGTAATGTTCATAGGACTAGTCCTATTATCAAAAACAAAACATTCAAAATGTTTCAAAATCCTTTTTTACTCTGGTACTCCTAAACACTCAAGGAATATTGGATTGTCATACTTTTATATGTGGACTACACATTTGAATCATATCAACACTCATTTAGCTCCAAATGCTTCGACATGCTTGATACTGCGCAAACATTTCACTTGGACTTGATTAATCAATGCCTTCCATCAACTGGATTAAGACTTGAATCTTTCTTATGAAATGTCCTATGTGTGAGTGTACGTGTTCATCAACTTGTGACACTTACACGAAACATATCAAGGCATCTTATGAAAAATGAATTTTGTTGTCATCAAAACTAAAAATAAACAGTATACACATGAAAGTCTAACAATTTTCCCCTTTTAGATGATGACAAACTATTGATGATCTTAAAGAAATAATTAAATAAGTCTAAGAACCATCAACGAAAACTTAGAGTAAATCAGAACTTAGAAGTCATACCAATAGATTATATCACGGACTTGTTTCCTACCTATTGGATAGTACCAGTCCCATCCTCTTTTGTCTTTGGTACCCGTTTTGCTGCAAAAAGGTTAGCAAAACAAGAATACACAGGAGACTTTCAAAGCATCAAGATTAATATAAATTTCACAGGGCACTCATGCAAACAGACTGAAAAATAAAAAACAAACATGTTAAGCATCATCAAGTAACTACTCTAGACTATCATCCCTTTTTCCCTTTTGACATCATTCAAAAAGTTCTCCCTTAACTCATATGCAAATGAGATCATCAACGTTATCCCTATAAAAGAGAGTTATCCCATGAAAGTCTACATGTATAGATAAATGAAAATCAGAGTGCATAAGCGTAGATAGTTATGACAGGCCATAGCAGAAAAGAGTTCAAAGTGTTTGAAATTCAAATCGGGCTGGGACAAAGAAAAGTTTTAAAGGGGTCACTGGTTGGCTTAGTTTATGGAACTAAATGAGGATCTAGAGGAATAATGAGAGGTTATGGATGAGTTTGAGGTTTCAGCAGGCTTGGAAATTGCCTTCAACCTGACCTGCAGTTTGGTCACTTTCTTCTTCTCCTCTTCTAGCTTCTTCATTAGCAAGACACATGTTGCATAGTTAATATCAGTAGCACCAATGGGGTTGGTCCCTTCAACAACACCCTTCTTCTTGGTCCTCACCCATTCTCAATCAACCAGCATAAAAAACAGAGATTCCAGCCACGGAGTCTTAAAGTAATCCATCTTCCTGAGCTTTCTGTTATCCTTTACCTTCTTTAGCATCACCTTCACTTCATAAAAAAATATTTGATAGCCAAATGCCATAAGGGAGATTTTGATTGTTATGCTCCTGTGCATATGCCATATGATAAAGCATTAGTATAGATAAATTGAACTACTAGTCTCTGTGTATGTACTCCATTAATGCCATATCCATCTTTAAGGCCTTATGCTTCTTTGACCCTCGAGACATGATTACCCTCACAACCAAATTGTGAATCAGGCTGTCTTTTATCGTCATCTCATTGATATAAATTCCTACCCTTAGGAATATTCTCATTCTGTTCAAGCCTCCTCACAATCTCTATCTTCTCAACATCCTCAATCTTTGGTCATGTAAACTTAGCATAATCTTCAAATCCAACATTAGGCATTTCGAGAATACCTACAGTGATCTCAGTTGTGAGTTTTACTGTCCTATCATTCACCATTCTCCTAATGGTCAGCTTGGACATGCCTTTCTTCTCCTTCTTCTCCACCACCAAGTTGTGGTAGAACTCCTTCACAGCCACTAGATGATAATATCCCTTCAAAGAGAATGCTGGCATCCATCCCTGAGCATTGATCAAGTCTTCCATTCACTCCAATCCATGCGACATCGTCTACTTTTCATCAAAGGATTTCCCCAGTATGATATCCCTTGAGTGGTTGGGCTTCCTCTATCCTACCTTCTTAGGCTTATCATCATCAGTCTTTTCTTCTGCATCGTCAACATCCTTCATATGACTCCTGGATGATTCAACAGCTTTCTTCTTCAAGGGCTCCCACTTCTTGCTGGAGTGGCCTCCAATCTTTGCTTTCTTTGTCTCCACTGTCTTGTTCTTGATAGGACTGATACCAATGAAAGTCTTTTGCTTCTTTAGTTGTGGAACTTTCTCTAGTTCGGTATCCTTATCATCCAACTCAAGTACCTCATCTTCCGAGATCTCTTCATTATTTGGTGAACTCCTCCTCAGATGGAGAGTCGTCCTTCTCCACTCTTTTTCTCTTCAAACTTCCTCTCATCACATGTGCCTTCCTAGCTACCTCAACTTTCTTCTTTGTGGCCTTGGGATCGGTACCAGTCACCTTTCTTCGTAGTGGAGGCTTGGTCTTTGGGGCTGCCATCTCCTCAGCCATTTTGAAGTCAGCATCGAAGTGTCCACTCGCTCCAGTATCGAACAAGGGATCCAGTTTTTCTTTTTCTTGTTATCTAGGGTTAACATTTTATTTCTCGTGAACACTTGTATCTCCTGTTGCTGATGGGACTGGTATCACTGCCCCTTTCTGTGGGGGTTGGCTTCCCCCGAACCTGCAGATAGTGGAGCTGAACAACATTGTCCTCGCATGCGAACTTATGCTGTTAAAGTGGAGGAAATAGTCTCAAGTACTAATCTCCTCAGGTGCTTCCTCTTAGTCCCGGTTGCTGATTTCCTCAGATAACATAATAGCTAATCTTTAAACTGTACGTCTGTAAGATCGATATGAGGCACTTATATATTGCAGGACCGGCCATACTTCTGTACATACTTTATTATTTTGTTATTAAAAATGACGCGTGAAAGATATCATGGATTCAGAGTTTCCCGACGATGATGAAGTCTATTGAGGATTACCTGTACCTTTGAAGCGTTCATTTTCCGATATTTGTGTTGTTTTTCACCGTCTAATCTGAAAGCCTAACCTCAGTCTACCTTCAATTTCTTCACATCGATGAGTGTTTTTGTATGTGCAGTGCCTCTGAAGGTTGGTCCACTAAAGAACCTTATCATTACAACGTTTCACAACTAATCGAAAAGTTGCTGTCATTTTTTCAAAGGAACTGTGATACAACACCAACCGTGCATATGTATCACATGGTCAGTTTTCACACTCTTATACCATAGTTTATTTCGCTTGTGATCCCAAGTTTGTATTCAGAAGCTGGTTACTATATCCAAATCTTGACATTTGAAACCAGTGTCGGCTTTGTTAATAATTCAATTTCCAAACTTTACATGCTCAACAACATCCAATTTTCTTCAAAGATAAACAAATCTTCGATATTTAGGCCAATCATTCAAAAATTCAACTCAATAACACTGCAATAATTCAAAAAAAGGAAAAAAGAAAAAGAAAAAGCGACAACAAAACGCCAAAAACATTAATTGTCCTGCATTTGTTTCATTTATTATAGTAATTTTAAAATAAGAATTGAAACATTGGCTCTCAATCCTATATTATAACTACCGGCCACCATCAACCTTGTGGCACATAGTACTCCTCGCATACAAATGACTCCTAAACATTTGAAATATACAACTCTATACGATGCGGCCAAAGCTGCTGTGTAAGAAGTCAATGTCGTCATAGGAAAATGGTGTCAATGACAAAAGTAGCTACACAATGTTGTCAATATAAGATGCACTTCAATCATCGATATTACTTTATTGATGATTACTAAAGTTGCGTGTTTACCATTGCAGGGAGATTTAATCTTTTGCCAGGCAACTGTTGTCGCCGCTTCACCTCACATTACTTGTTGTTACCATTGCAAATTCAAAGACGAACTACATTAAAATAGTAAGCAGCACATCTCAACTTTTGAAGCATTGCTCATAATCATTCGAAATCAAACTCACAGAGCATGAAACACTACTTGCAGCTTCGTTTGTTCGGGTAAAGGACGAGACTGGAATGGCGAATTTCGTCCTCAAAGAGGAAGGGCCACAACATGAACTCCCACAATAACACCATCATGTACTGGTGGTGCTACAAAGGTCATCTCACACTTCTAGCCATCCTACACTCCAAACATAGGCAATTGTCATGAAATTTTAAAACATGAACTTCATACAAGTGTGCCTCTTGTAGTGCTGCGATTAGTTCAGGTTTCATTTTTTTTTTAAAAAAAAAGAACACGTTTTCATCACTACCTCCTATTGCTTTTCAGGCGCTGTTCTTGAACCTTAATGACCTACACTTGTAACAAAATTCTGTCTATGGCCTTTGATTATTTCTAAACTACTTTGCTTGCAAGAGGAAGACATTGCACACTTCTAGATGTTGTTGTTGGGACCAAGCCGTTGTTCAAATTAAAAATAACTAAGCAAAACGCTGAGGGAAAGTGTTCATGTTTCGTCGCCACTCAAGTATTCACACATTACAGGTATGTGCCTCTTTAACACAAGGGTAAAAAAGTACGTTACACAATTAGCACTATAAATGTACATTGACTATTTGAATTTCGAAACAGCAATATTCGGATGGAACCCTTCAACCTCTTGGCCCTTCCGGACCTTGCATGGGAAAAAATAGCTGTGAAAGTGGCGAAGCACAACATTGAGGAAGCTCTGCAATACTGACATTGTGATGAACCAATTGAACATCGTTCATGGTAGTAACTCAGCGAAGTCCTTGCCGCTTAGTTGGCGGTACCTCAATCGGCTCAAAATTCGAGGACATTGAGAGCTGGCCACCAACATGTACGTACATATCTGTTTCAGCAATCCAAGTAAGAAATCCTTTGACGCTTGCATGCTTAAACTGCTACCAATTGCAAACCATGGCTACATAAAGGCTATATATGCATGTGGGATTTTATGTATGCATAACGGAGCAAAAACAAAGAAGGCAGCCATTGCACACATCAATGAGGTGTTTCCATGAAGGCTACAACCCACGTACTTTGCGTCGAACTCAGAAAGCCATAACAACAATTATCGACTCAGTGCATATAGACGTTGACCTCCGCCCACCATTCAAATGTTGTGAGTTGATTACAATGAACAAACATCATAATAGCGTAAGGTGGATGATAGAAACACAACACAACACAACACAACAGTCAGGACCGGGAACTCAGGATCGATTGTTATTTATGTGCCATTGACGTTGTATTCCACAATTTGTAGTATAATTAGACAAGAAAAAAAAGAGATTCCTTCTTCCTTTACAAAAGCATACTGGAACTTGGACTCTTACATTACATGTATTCTCCAGAATTGAAGTTGATTCAAAAACTATATTGTTTCCATCGCCTGTTATTTAGAATTGTGTTCTCAGGCTATGCATTTCATTTCTGGCCTTTGACGTGTGCTTTGTGGTCTCTGTGTTGTTGTGGCATGGCTTATTGGCGTTGCTGTTTGCTGTTGTGATGGCAAGTGATATTTCTTTAATCTGAACCCTTCTCATACTTTTTGCAACGCGCCTCAGCTACTTTTCTTCCTTGTATAATGCTTTGCTTTGTAACTTGGTGAAAAGACACTTTCTTCTTCTCTTGCAATTGCTTGCATTTTATTTGCAGGCTGCTTATGCGCCTTCACAGCGATCCTCCGAGATCAGCATTCTTACAACAAAAAGCAGGTCATCGTGGTTGACAGAGTCCACCACGCAATTGAGTAACTGAGGCACAAAAGCAGGTTACTATAATTCAACTTGAAGAATTAAGAGGCAGGTTCTCATGTATATAGTCAGTTTAGCAGGCAAGACTTCCTATGAATTGAATGACGCCTTTAGTAGCAACAGCAGGTTGCTCCCTGCTTTCCTTCCCAGGATTCTGGACATTTACAGAAATCTAGGCACCGGGTCGATTGTTTCCTTCTACCACAGGCCTCGCAAGCTCAACCATGGAGGCACGATGTTGCTGTCTTATGCAGTATTGAGCAGGCAAATACTACCGTGAAAAATGTAGGAAAACACTGTCAGGAAGAACCTATGCATGCTTTCTACACTCTTGCATTTTTTTCCCCAAATATGTTATATTGCAAAGACCAAAAAAAAAAAAAAAAAAACCTCCAGACAAAAGCAACAAAAAGATTTACTAGGTGACTTCAAAACTTAAAACACATACAAACAGAAGTTACACTCCAGCAACCAGGACAGGAAAAATTTACCCAAACCACCCC
>JAOVYX010022795.1:0-14210 GCA_035668315.1 Drosera spatulata
ACGTCAAGCTTTCTCCTCCGTCGCTGCTACGTTGTTGAATCTGGAGATGATGATGAAAATGGTACGAGGGTGGTGGATGTGTGGCTGAGGTTCTGGTGGTAAGGTGACCAGGAGAGGAAGTGGGGAGGTATGAGGGAAAGTAAGGAGGTAGATGAGGAAGTGCATTGATGAGCTGGTGGGGCCCACGTGGACGAATTTTTCAAACCACGTGGAAAAAAAGGTGAGCTGGTGGGGCCCGCGTGGACGGATTTTCAAACCGCATGAGCTGGTGGGGCCCGTGTGGACGGATTTTCAAACCGCGTGGGCTGGTAGGGCCCGCTGGACACATTTGTTTTATAACGTTACGATATATATAACGTTACGTTATAACGTCGCACGTACGTTATATTTAACATGTGTATTTGTTAAACACATACGTTATTCCAATATAACGTTACATATTCGTTATATCGTTCGTATTCTTAAATAGCGTTATATATATATTTTTATATTTAATATCAAAATTTCGGGGTATTACAAAAACAATATCTTAGCATATATAATACATGATATTCACCCATCATATCTCATAAGCTAACCTTATCATTGATTTCTTTCTATGGTAATAATTACTTAAGCAATTTAACCAATTAACTACACCCCTTCCTCCCTACCTTAAATAGACAATAATTTCATAAGATAAGTTTAACCCATGAAATTATCAAGGGGAATTAAATAAACATCACTTGTAAAGAGAATATCTTTGAAAAGGGATGTGATAATTAAATAAAATTCATATTCAATCAAATAAACACGAAAAGATAAACACGCCACTTTAAGATATAGATAAGCTGTCATAGACGTAAGATAACATATAATAAGCATTAATGACTTAAAAATACAACAACAACAACAACAACAAAAAGTCAAGCCTTTATCCCATCAAGTGGGGTCGGCTACATGAACACGACGACGCCATTCCAATCTGTCATGTACATCATCTTCTGTAAGATTATGATAGGCCATATCATACTTCAAGGTTTTTCTCATGGTCTTTTTAGGTCTTCCTCGTCCTGTCTTGACATGTGCTAAGGCCCAAGCTTTACATCTCCTAGCAGTAGCTGTGACTGGTCTACGTTTGAAATGACCATACCATTTTAGTCGTGACTCCCTCATCTTATCTTCTACTGGAGCCACACCCACTTTCTGTCTGATAACATCATTTCGTATCCTATCTATTCTTGTATGTCCACACATCCACCTTAACATTTTCATCTCGTTTACACTCATTTTCTATACTTATTGTCACTTAATTGCCCAACATTCTGACCCATACAGCATCGATGATCGAATAACTGTCTTGTAAAACTTTCCTTTTAACTTGGTAGGTACTTTAGGATCACATAGAACCCCTGAAGCGCCCTTCCATTTCAGCCAACCTGTTTTAATCCTATAATCAATATCTGTATCAATTCCTTCATTCTTACGTAACATTGAACCTAAACATTTGAAAGAATCCATTTTAGGGAGAGACTCTGTTCCCAATAATACATTCTCACTATTTGTTTGACTACTCTCATTAAAGACACATTCCATATATTCTGTCTTGGTTCTACTGATCCTCAACCCCTTACTTTCCAACACCTCCCTCCAAGTCTCAAGTTTTTCATTCACCCCTTCTTTCATAACGTCCACCAGAGCAATATCATCAGCGAAAAGTAAACACCATGGTACTTCATCTTGTATATGCCTAGTGAGATCATCCATTACTAAGGCAAAAAGTTATGGGCTCAAAGCTGATCCTTGGTGTAAACCCACTTTGTGCCAAGCGTCGATAGTTACGATGATAAGCTAAATTGGGTGATCATCTTGTATATGACCAATTCTATATCTCATAAGCTAACCTTATCATTAATTTCACCTTGGTATAGATCATCTTGTATATGACTAACTTAGGAATGATGTGTGTGTAAACATACATCATTTTAGTTCCTTTTACCATCTAGAGCGTCGATACTACTGTACTTCTTATTTTTATTGCAAGATTGAAGAATTTTAAGCGTTTCTGGTCATAAGCTGTTTTGAAGGAGAATTGAAGCACATTTTCTAAAGTTTCTGATTGATTGTGAGTGAGTTGAGACGTGTTTACCATTTGTTAGAGCATAAAAATCAAAGTATACAAGTTTATGATCCAGCACGAGTCATGCTTGTTGAGCAAAGCCGTCCAACATGAAGATACAGAGTCCCCTGAGCACAGGCAGGAGAGAATCAAGCACAGGCCATGTGCTATGGGCACAGGCCCTGGCACCCACGCACAGGCCGTGCACCCGATAAAAATTGCACAATATTATCTTACCATTTTGTTGGGATTTCGCTTGTTTTATATTTCTCATATGTAACCACCCCTAAAGTTTGAAAAAGTGACATCTTTTATCAATGTTTTCCATCGGAGATGAAGCCGATGTTGCAATGATTTGATCTTCTCTTGGCGTCATTTTCGAGAGGTTTATCTCAAACAACTCCAATCATCGCTCTGTTGGATCATCATCATTGTGGATTGTAATCGGCTATGTTCGTAGACCAATTTTCATTGGTTGTTGGGTTTATACTCTATCTCTAGTTGTGTTGTAATGACTTTTTTCGATTGTCTATTGAATTTGTCATTTTCATTCATGATTATGGTAAAATAAAACTCTAGTATGACATAGTAGTTGGAATTCTTTCATGGATTGTTATGAGATGTGTTTTTAGAAATCATTAATTTCATCTTCGAGACTTATGGTATCATGTTTGTAATTCCCAGAGGTACAACCTTGAGGGGAGGTGGGGGGTGAATATGTTGTTTTCAAACTTTTTCGATATAAGGCAATAGGGTGTTTAACTAGTATGCACTAGTGAATTTTGCGGACTATAAGATGCGTAGACTGTAGAGACTTATGATGTCAAAGCTTATCTCTTTACACTCTTCAATTTGTTTCTAACAGTTACAATATGCAAAACAATGCAAGTAAAAGTAAGAACACAGGAATTTATACTGCTTCAGACACTCATTATCAATGGATCAATGAGAGCTTAGTCCAGACTTCCTTTGATGAGCAGTGTAGTCAAGTCAAGAGGTGAGTTCACTATCTTTCTTGTTTATGGCTTACAAGACAACCCCTTTACAATATCATAACTTGCTAAAGACTCTGTTGCAGCTTCTTGTTCCTCAAAGCAGACTAGTGAACCCCCTCTTCCCGATTCTTCATTTCAACTCACTCGGACAATTACACAATGATTTTTGATTTTTCTTCTTTCTATGAGTGTTCAAAATATCATTGTTGTCCTCTATCCTCTGAGCTTCTTTGATCCCCTTTTATAGGCTGAGGAGATGAAAACCCGTGACTGTACTATTTAGATGTTGACAGCTTTGTCTGTTTGCTCACAATGACCCTATCACTGATGTTGGCAGACTTGCTTCAGCTTTTCTGATCCTAGTACAGATTCTTCATATCTCAAATCTTCGATTTGACTAATCCTATGATCCTTGTCCAACCTTACAATCAGCTCTGCTGCACTCAGTCTACTGCAACTTAGTCTGCACCTAATACCTTTGAGACCTTATCGACACCCGATTAATGCTGCAACCTCCTCTGCACCCAGTACAACTGTAACCTTTTCTGCATTACTGTGTCGGCCCTTGTCAACAAGATTTGTTCCTAGATCCTGAAGCATTTTCAGGTCTTTTGCTGTCCATGTATGTCTTAGCTGCCTTGCTGAAATCTTCCTGTAGTAGTATGCATTTGGTGGCCCACAATGCTCTCCATCTGTAGCCGTCTGCTCCTCCGCATCAAACATAGACTGCAGATTGCTAACCTGATTTTCAGCCTAAGCACACTAACTACATCATGGTTGACTCTTAAATTTTGTTCATCAATTTCTATACAAATAGAGGGATTACACATTTCTATCAGTGTTCATGCGTTGGATTATTCTCAGTCTCAATTTCCTATTCTATGTATTACAATTGATCACCTTAATACATAGGAGAAGTTAGTATCCAGTCAAGCCATTCTCTTTTGGTTCACGATAGTAGCAAATTTTTAGGTTAATGACATTCTCTTTTGGTCAACCTATAATCATATGAACGTGAGCATGATATGACGAATATGCGTTAGATCATTGTCATGAAGTGTTAGAGAAATATTCATAATGTGGCTTGTTGAGTCTATTTATATTTTCTTATTTGGACATAGCGTAATTATGTTAGTTTGGTTATGGCATGCCTTTTGGTAACCAATAGTTTTATCAGCAACTCTCTTTTTCTTGAGCTTTGTTATAAACACCTCTCATAAATGAACATGAAATTAAAATGGTAGTCGACAATTAAATCCATGAAAATTGAAAATTACGATTGCCATATATTTTATAGACTTTGATAAGTGAACTTTTAGACAAAAATAAAAAATTCTTTAGTTAAATTATCTTTTCTATTTTTAGTCCTTTTACCAACAAACCACGGCCTTCTGGGTGAAGACCCTCATAGGCACTTGAATCAATTTAGGATAGTGTATGTGAAGATCAAACCGTATGGAGTGAATGATTTTGCTCAAAGGAACCGTAAACACTTGTGGAAAAATAGAATCCCTGTTTTTCGATACGTATTTTCCCACTTCAAAAATCACAATAATCCAAAAACAGCACTGTCAATTAGACAAAAAAAAGGAAGAATTGTTACATAAATATTGGAAAAGATTTAAACATCTTGCCTCAAGCTATCTCAATCATCAATTTTCTGAAAATTTCTTGATTCACTATTTTTATCAAGGTCTTTCTGTAACAGACCGTGGTCTTGTCGATGCGACATGTGGTGGTGATCTTTTAGATAACCAGCCACGAGTTGCATGTCAAATCCTAGAAAAAATGACAGTTAATTCTCAAGATTTCAATTGCGTTGAGGATCTCTCTCGTGATGTCCATGAAGAATCAAGTTCTTCCAGTTCCACCGATCAAAAGCTTGATCCTTTGATGAATTTAATCACCTTGATGGTTCAAAACAAAAACAACATTGCACAAGTCAAAGTCTATGGAATTTGTTCTGTTCTTGGTCATGCAACTAATGTTTGCCTAACTCTTTATGATAATGAGCAAGCAAATGCAATGAGAAATTTTCTTGGTCCTCCTAGGCAGGGAAATGCCCAAACATGACGTATGATGAAGGGTTGGGAATCATTCAAACTGTAGGTGGAGAACTAACAACCAAAACTTCAAACTAATCAATTACAACAATCCTCCACCGGGGTTCGTTGATCAGAATTATTTAAACCAAAAATCCTCCAAACTCCAATCACCAATCTTTTGAGGAACTTTTGAAACCAATGTGTTGAAGTTCAACTAGTTTTCACAAAGAAATACGTACAAGTATTTTTAGTGTTGAAGGCAAAGTAAGCCAATTAGCTCAAGAAGTCAACAAACTCAAATCTCAAGTAATGAACCAACTTCCTTCCCAATCATTGAACCCAAGGGATAATGTGACTTCAATAACGATTAAATATGACAAGAGCACAAGAAATGAAGGAAGAATTGGAAAACAAGATCCTGGAGCATTTTCAATACCATGTGTTATTGATGAAATCACTATTCCTGAATTTGTGCTAGATTTAGGTGTGTCTGTGAACATCATGCCAGTTTCTTTGTTTGCTTCTCTTGATCTTGGTCCTCTTTTGTCAACGAATGTATAAATACAACTTGCAAATGATCATTTAATTCTTCCTGAAGGTTTAGTTGAGGATGTGTATGTCAAAGTGGATAAATTGACTTGTAGAGTTGATTTCTATGTTTTAAAAATGGAAGAAAATTCTATTGATTCATCTAATTCATCATCTATCCTTTTGGATAGACCTTTTATGTGCACAAGTAGATCAATCATTCATGTTGATAAAGGTACCATCTGTATGAAAAATAAAAATGAAAAATAAAATGAAGAATTTTATGAGTCAACTGAAACTTGGTATAAGGTCACAAGTTCTGAAGGAGAGGTTTTGGATGACTTTGACAAAATTGTATGATATTCAAGTTATCCATCACAATGCTTTAATTAATTGCTTGGAAGTTGACATAGTTAAAGAGACATTTGAAGTTATGGTGAATGAAGAAGGAAGTTCCTTGATTGGTTGTGATTGAAAAAGAGAATGTTGATTGTGAGAAATTACATGTTGTTGTTAACAAAGAAATTCAAAAAGAAAGAGTGTCTCCAATTTTTGAGGTCTTTCAGAAAAGAAAACGTCGAATGAAGAAGAAAATGAAAAATGATTGTATTTGTTATCAAGCTATCACTATGACTACGTGTGTTTCGATGTACAATTTGAAGAGACAGTGAATGAAAAACATTTGGATTAAAAAGTAAATTGTTGGGAATGCAAGAGCCTGGAAATGTGAAAAGGGTGTTCTTTAAATTTGGATGCCCTATTCAATTCTTTTTCAAACCTATGATAAGATTCATTCTTCAATTGACTCGTATGGTCGAGCTGACGACGTTAAAAATGATGCTTCATGGGAGGTAACCTATGTGTTTTTAGTTTCCATTGTTGTTTTAGAAATAAGGAGTAATAACGAAGAGAAGAAGCATAATGTTTTCATTGTTTGAGGTCTCATTGGATGAAAAATACAAAAGAAAGGCATGAAAGCTTACAAGTATTCAGTTTTAAGATTGAAAGAGGAAAAATTTAGTACCAAAAAAAAAAACCCAAAGCAACGCCGTGTGCAAGCGCACGAGCTATACCCCATGCCAAACTAGAGCACTTTGAGCATGGCAAAGGTAGGCCATGCACGATGGCACATGCAGTGTGCGGCCAAAAATCTGTTTTTAAAAATACTCGATCCCTTTCTTTTTCTTCACTTATATTTGATCCCTCCACGACCCCAGGTGATAAAAACCACCCAAAAATACCTGTTCGTTAACAAAATCAATTTCACTCCGTGCAAAGTGAAGATCTCGAACCATTGAACAATCGTTTATCAACGATTTCGTCAATCCCAGTTTAGATCTATCGAAATCGTCGAAAGGTACAATTGAAATATTTTCGATTTTGTTGTTGTTATCACATCTAAACTACTCAATGAACGCTTTTAATGACGCTTCGTATGCTTTTCAAGGCATGGGGATGTGTGAATTTTTACTATTCGATGAATTTTTGAGAAATCAGGGTTTGGGGATTGTAATGAAACGAGAAAGATTTGATCTTTGAGTTTTTTGTGTTTTACCATGGATTGATGTTATGATAACATTTAATGATGATAAATGGATTCTAGGTGTATGCTATTCATGATTTTGATTGAATTGATGAATGATTGTAGTTTTCAAAGTTTATTGACATAATTGGTTTCTCTAGAAGTTTTGTTTTCATTGTTCTATGTTTAATTGAAAGTTAATATGGCAAAGGAAGTGAAGCCTAAAACCTTAAGGGATATTCCCTATTTGTACGAGGTTATCATTAAACCGATAGCTCCTTAGACCGCATAATTGAACGAAGTTCAATTCTGGTTAGAAACGATTGGTTAGAATGGTTAGAATGGGAGTTGAAGGAACCCAAAATATCGACAAAAAAATTTTTGTCCGACTTGGCCTTTTCGTCGTTGTTGAAAGAATGCTGGAGAATGTGAAATGGGAGAATTTCACAAGTGATAAATGAGCAACCTACGCACCAGTAACTCTGGAATTTTTGAGCATATTAGAAATCAATATTGAAACAGATGAGTATACTGAATTTGGTTTCATTTGCCTTTCAACTTTTCAATGCTCCTCATCTGATAACTGTTGATGATTTAAATGAACTTTACGGGTTTCTAAAAAAAAGAGATATACAATCACCAGACAACATAGAATGGAATTTTCATAAGTTTTGGAAGTTTATTTCTGTTAGGAGAACATTTAATGAACAAAATGCAGTAGCTTCTATGATCCTTAATACAACGTTCGATTATCTTCAACAATTATTGACTCATATCGTTTTTGGACGACCTGAGGATCAAAAATTAAGGAAGGATGAGATTATGTTTTTATGGGAAATATACAACTAAAAGAATATTGATTGTGCATCTCACATAGCTCGCTATTGGCACAATTTTACTTTGAATGGAGGAGGTCCTATAGTTTTTGGTTGCTATAGCTTTAGGACATAATTTAAGTGCTAAAAGATGTATTAAGGCTACTACACGTGGACACGGTTTTATTGTTAATTCTCGTAAATTTCGATTTCATGGAGGTTCTTTTTCGCTATTAAATCATGATAATCCTGGAAAAAGTTTAGTGTTGCCTGCAGTGTATCATTGTGCAGTTTTCCTCGTGAAATTTTTTTGGCTCTTTCGAAAATATAATTTGGAGATTGATTGAGAAAAGCAAAAAACTGAAATCGAAAGACGAGGATTTTGTTGATTCAAACACTAGAGAGCTACCCAAGAGTTAAAGAAAGCAAAACTTGTGAAGATAAAGAGAGAACAGGATAGTGAAGGTTCAGTTAACCAGAAACTAGCAGCTGTAAGAAGAATTCCATTGCAGAATGTTACTAATACTATTCAAAGGCGGTATCTACTGTCCTCCTCCCAAAACTGACATGCAGCTTTGAAAGTATTGTCCTATGATCCTTGATTTCTCATTTCTATATTGAGGACAATGTGTGATTTAGGTTTATAGGAGGAGTTATGTAAATATGAGTTAGATTTTTTTGTTTTTATTATTGAGTCTGTTTTGTTTTTGTGTCTTATTTAGCAAAAAATAAAAAGAAAATTGTGTCTAGAAGAGTCAAGATTAGCTTTCATAGAACTTACGCAAGAGTTTCTAGGAATTTTGCGTTATGTTTTAATTTCAGACAAAGAAATTATACAAGTGTCATACTAGAATAAAAGATAGCCTAAGTTGAAACCCTTCTCGCTACATAATGGTTCGTTGTCCAAAGTATCGTTAGATTTGCATTTCTAGCAGGGCACATATGGGGGGAAATTCAACACAGGATGTGAGGGAAACAGTAGGGGCTAAATAAATTCTTATAATACATTGAGATTAAGCTACTACCTACTTGGTAGTGGTAACGCAGAGAGGTGTGCATCATAAATCATTTATTCCCTTTTTTTGTTTTTGTGTAGCCATAACCCTTATAGATCTCCTTGACCTAGCGATGTTATTCCCTGTATTTCCTTCTTTCTATCTCGTATTTTATGTGATATATATACATGGTTTTGATTGAGGCATGCTTTTATTTCTCATTGGAGTTGTTCTATATTTTTCATGCCATTAAACTTCATAAAAGAACCCTTTCAAATCTTGTTACATGTACGAGTCAATGTGCAAAGGTTGGGATATTTTTGGATGGGATGATTAGCTTCTTATATTGTAACATGGCACACAATGTGCTAGACCATATTGTTGTATCCTTCATGATTTATGAGAAAAAACAAGAGGAACTAATTTTTATTTTTATTTTTGTTATCTCGAGAAATCATCAACCCTAATAAAGGGGGTGACTTGAAGAAGTTTTTTGGTTTAATACTTTTGGTGTTCTTCTTATAAAGGTACAATGCCTTAGGGGATGGATGTATTAATAACTAATCTTGACTTGTTCGGGTAAGATGGTGGTTAGTATGCGAATGTTTATAGCTGGTTGGCTTATTCGAGTTGAACTTATATCCATACATCTGATATGAGAGTGTTGACATGATCCTCACAATCATTGTAGGCTGGTGAGTGGTGTCTTATTAAGAAATTATCTAGGGACATGAGGAAATTACATGTAATGTAGTGAAAGGGGAATAATGAAAAGGCTTGTAGAAATATTAGATACGACACTTGTTAATTTAATTGTTTTGAGTTTTACATTTTACAACGTTCTTGTTGGCTTACAGCTGGTTGGCTTATTCGAGTTGAACTTTTATCCTGGCATATGATATGAGAGCGTTGACATGATCCTCACGATCATTGTAGGCTGGTGAGTGGTGTCTTGTTAAGAGATCGTCTAGGGACATGAGGAAATTACATGTAGTGTAGTGAGAGGGGAATAATGAAAAGGCTTTTAACAAGATATGACACTTGTTTATTTAATTGTTTTAAATTTTGCATTTTATATTGTTCTTGTTTCTTCTTGTGCGTTTTCTTTTGCTTAGGGACAAGCAAATGTTCGGTTTGGAGGATTTGATGTGTTTTTACACATACATCGTTTTATTAGTCATAGTTACATGTTTGTGTCTATTTTCCCCTTACTTGAGTCATTTTAGTTGCTTTTATCATGTGGAACGTCGATACTGCCATGCTTCTTGTTTTTCTTGCAAGAAGGAAGAATTTTGAGTGTTTCTCGTCGTGAGCTGTTTTGAAGGAGAATTGAAGTTGATTTTCTAAAGTAAATAGTTGATTGTGAATGAATTTAGACATGTTTACCATTCGTCAGAACTTAAAAATCAAAGTATACAAGTTTATGATTAGGCGGCCGTGCTTGTTGAGCGCAGGCCATGCGACATGAAGATACGGAGTCCCTTGAGCACGGGCAGAAGAGAATCAAGCACAGGCCGTGCTACCCACACACGGGCCGTGTGCCCCATAAAAACTGCACAATATCATCTTGTAATTTTGTTGGGATTTCGCTTGTTTTACATTTTCCATATGTACCCACCCCCAAAGTTCAAAAAAGTGACGTCTTTAATCAATGTTTTCCATCAGAGACAAAGCCTATGTTGCGAAGATGTGTTCTTTTCTTGGCACCATTGTCGTGAGGTTTATCTCAAACGACTCCAATCATCGCTCTGTTGGATCATCATCATTGCAGATTGTAATCAACTATGTTCGCAGACCACTTTTCATTAGTTGTTGGGTTTATAGCTCTACTTCTGTTCTACTGACTTCTTTCGATTTTCTGTTGAATTTGTCATTTTCATTCCTGACTATGGTAGCGTTAAAACTCTAGTATGGCATAATAGTAGGAATTCTTTCATGGATTTTTATGAGACGTGATTTCAGCATTCATTGATTTCATGTTCGAGACTTATGCTATCATGTTCATGTGATTTCAGTATGGCATAATAGTTGGAATTCTTTCATTGATTTTTATGGGACGTGATTTCAGTATTCATTAATTCCATGTTCGAGACTTATGCTATCATGTTCATGTGTTGGATTAATCTCAATTGCCTATTCTATGTATTACGATTGATCACCTTAATACATAGGAGAAGTATGTATGTAGTCAAGTCATTCTCTTTTGTTTCACGATAGTAGCAAATTTGTAGGTTAATGGAATTCTCTTTCGATTAACCTAAAATCATATGAACGTGAGCATGATATGACGCTAATCTTTGTTAGGTCAATGTCATAAGGTGTTAAAAAAATATTCATGATGCGACATGTTTAGTCTATGTTACATTCTCGTTTGGAGATAGAGTAATTATGTTAGTTTGATTATGGCATGTTTTATGATAATCAATAACTTTATCTAGAACTCTATTTTTGTCTAGCTTTACTATAAACTCCTATCATAAATGAACATGAAATTAAAATGGTAGTCTATGTAATCCATGAAGAGTGAAAATTACGATTGCCATATATTTTACCAACTTTGACAAGTACACTTTAAACAAAAATTCAAAAAAAACTCTTTGTTTAAATTGTATTTTCTAGTTTTATTCTTTTTGCCAACAAAATCCCCCTCCCTCACCCCCCATCTCCTAATTTTAAAGAACATTGTTAGGTCAATGATTTAATTCACAAAATCTTGGCCGTTCTCTATGGGATCGACTCGTGCTCATGAGTTCTAAATTATTATAAAATTTTGTTGTGTGAAGTAGTACGAATATTTCAATCTGTAGCATCTTGCGACAGGTTCTATCAAGGAACACCAGGTGCATTATTGTTTTGTTTAGCCCAACGAAAATTAGGATAATTTCTCCATGGTTGATCTCCATTGTAATTCCATTGATTTTGTCTCGGTTGGTTTGGTGGGCCAGGGAATCCGACAGCATTTACTTGTTCTTCATAAAGAGTTGGACAAGTATGAGTTGAATGACCAATATTAGAACAAAAATTTATAAGCCTCAACTTGTTGGGTTTTATTCAAGGATTGACCCATTAAATTGATAACAGTATCTAGTTTCTTATGAGACAATGAAGAACTTCCTACCATACTTTCTCTTTTTAAATCAGACCTTGAATTAAAATCTTGAGAACTTTGAACAGAAATCTTTATTAATCTTCTAGCTTCAGCTAAGGTTCTATTAGTTAAGGCACCACCAGTAGATGCGTTTATTCTTTGACGTTATTCAAGTAGCAGTCCTTCATAAAAATATTGGATAAGTAATTTTCAACTGTACTATGATGATGACAACTAGCACATAATTAATGTGTGTGTAAAGACGAATTATTTTCTTAGCTAAAGTATTTTGTTTGTGTCATTTTTATTGTTATTATGTGTCATTTTAGTTCCTTCTATTATTTAGAGAATCGATACTGCCGTATTTCTTATTTTCGTTTCAGTTATGAAGAATTGGGATAATTTGTTTTGATGAGCTATTTATGAAGAGTTCGACGCTGTTTTCTAAAGTTTTCTTTTTCAGTTAAAAGACAAACTTGGTGAACTGAAGTTACTGAGCATGACCAGAGATAACAGGACTAAGCCTAGTGCATAACCGTGCATAATAGGCAGGGGCCATGCCAAGCACGCACGGGCTATACGCCTTACAAGATTTTCTTGGTTTATTTTTGCTATTTTTAAGGGAATTGGTTATTTCTTATTTCCCCTATAAACACCACGAAAAAAATATCACAGAGAGAGAGAGAGAGAGAGTTTTTTTTCAGCACTCTTGCATCAGTTTCCACAGAGGAGGGCAACTGTTTTGATCCGAGACGAAGATCTCCACGGACTATTTCGAGAGCTACGTCAAGAAAGATTACGATCTATGCTATGCAAGGCTCCATCACTGAAGCGATTGTTATCCGACCTTTGTTTAGACCAATTTTTATTGGTCTAGGGTTGTGTATCTCTTGTTTTTAATCGTTGTAGTTTGTAATGACTTTCGATGATCTTCTCATGATTTAATTGTTTCGTTTTATGATGGTCGTAGCGAAGAACTTTTGTATTGCTTAGTGATTGTAGCTTGTTCATGGATTTCATAGGACTTGTTTATTGATCTTAATAGTTTTATGTTCATCATCTATGATATTATGTTCATGTGTTGATGATATTCACAATTACTTTTCTGTCGTAATTGGATTGGCCATGTAAATATGTGTGGAAAGTATGTTAGTGATCACTCCATTCTTTTTCAGTTAATGTTAGTAGCAAAGTCATAGGTCAAGTCATTCTTGTTTGATTAACCTATGTATGCATGAACATGAACATGATATAACGTTAATCTGTGTTGGGTTAATATCATGAGGTGTTAAGAAATATTCATAATGTGACATATTTAGTCTATGTTATATTATTGTTTTGACATAGAGTAATTATGTTAGAATTGTCATGGCATTCTTAATGGTAACCAAGAATTTATTTTGGACAATTCTTATTTTTTTTCGTACCTAATTACAACACCTACCATAGAAGAACATGAGATGAAACATATAAGTCTATGATTGAAATCCATGACAAGTGAAAATCATGAAGGCCATACGCTTCATTAAACTTGATTAAACTCTCGAGATAAAATTGAAAACAAAATCATTTTAGTTTATCATATTGCTTAGTTTGATTTTCTGTTTCTTGCAACAACAACCACCCAATTTTATAGAAAATTTTCATACCATCAATTTAATACACAAAATCTAAAAAGGTTGTTCTCCGTGGGATCGAATTGTACTCATCACTGCTATATCATTATTGCAATTTGATGCGTGCTGTCGTTTACATGTCAAATTAATATTTAAGAGCACCCACTTCACTCTATAAATATAGAATTAAATATAATAGTGGAAGTAGGGGTCGAACCCACAGAGAAAGTTGAAATTGATCAACTAAACTAACCTAAGGCCTTTACTATTCTAGGAGTGGGGGGGGGTTTGTTTAACAGGTTCAATACCTAAACTAATGATTCAGAAATGTAAAAACTAAACTAGATAGATAACAGGATAGGCTGCTTAGGTAGGGAGAAATGTAGGGATTATGGTTGATTCATTTAGAATTACTTAGATCAATCACTGGCATATATAAGTCTTAAGTGTGATGATTTAAATGGAATGTTTGTAATGAGTATTTGCTTAACTCACTACGTTCCTTAGC
>JAOVYX010022796.1:0-14207 GCA_035668315.1 Drosera spatulata
AAATACATTAGTGACGGATATTTTCGTTTTAGCGACGGAAAAATTCCGTCGCTAAAACACAAAATTTTTGTAGTGACGTCTTTGTGATCAAACATTAGCATTAGCCCTGGACTCCTTTGATCCCGATCCCTCAACCTTATCTACATAGCTCGTAATCTTCGACTCAGGTCAAACAATTGACAACTTGTCATTCCCTGTACCAGAGTCAATCGTCAAAATTCTAGGGTTAGTTATCAAATGATCATCAACTCTATCACTAACATTCTTCAAGCCGTTAGGATTATTCATCAATTGATCAACCTCTTTACTACTATCGATCTTCACTAAGCTCATCGTATTTTCCGATTCAACAACGCTCACGTCCTCGCTATTTTTAAGGGTTTTTCTTGCCTTTTGTTTTCTTAACCATCTTTCAATACTGAATCGCTATCAAGGAACAAGGAGAATAAGAAGAGATTTAGGCAATCGCAAGAATCGTCATGGGAGCACTCTTCACTTCTCTCTCTACATTCTCTTAAGAGTTATTGTAAATTGGTGGATTATCAATTAAAATACTTATGTTTTTTAGTCAGTGAAACAGAAATAAAAGTCAAAACAAAAATGATATCAAACAGATATTTAGGGGTGTGTTTGTTTTGGAGATCAAATGGATGATGTAAGACTAATATTTCTAACTTTTCACTTATCCCATGTTTATTTGACATTTTTGCAATTCAAGGGAATGAAATTGTTAGTCTCACCTAACTAACTTAATTCATTATATATGAAGTAATTAGTTGGAGAGGAAAACGAGATAATTAATCTCGAGATTAATAGCCCCGAAAATAATGCATTTTAATTGTGTCTTTTATTTGTTTGATACACTTGAATTCTAAACTAGATTATTTAATTCGATCCTGATTATCACAAACAAAACACAGAACTTACCATTAACAATCATATTTTGTCCTATTTTTAAAACAAAACACACCCTACAAATTGGGTTTGCACATAGATTTTTTTGGTTAAGGAATCCCGCACACATTTTTCACCGCTCCTCCCATGACTTTTCACCCCAGCTACACTGTCCAATCCGACAAGCACCTCATCACTCGACTGATTCCCCTTTGCTCTGTCGCGTGACCCAGCGAGCTGAGCACAGTTTCGAGTAAAAACTCAAAAAGAAAACACTTCCACTTCACAAACCCAACTCATCAAAAACCCTAATTTTCCTTCCACGGAACCAAAATCTACATGAAAAGATCTCGATTGGAGACTGGAAAGAGCTGATTCGCAAAGCTTCAATTGTTGATTTGGTTTTTTTTGTACCCGATATTGAGAGACCTGATTGAGGTTTTGGGATAGGTTTCGGGTACCCTTTCGGTTTTGAATGATTGGGTCAGTGAAATTGTTGTTTTCCGTTCTCATTTGAATTTCATGATGTGGGTTTTTTAGTGGGTTGATGGTATGTGGAGGAAATGGGGATTGATTTGGTGATTGTTATTCTGAGTTGATGGGATGATGTTTTTATGCAAATTTAGCTGGTTTTTCTTTGTGTTTTGTCGATTTTTGTTTGTGGGTTTTGTGGAAAATGAATGATTTTGATGTAGAAAAGGGAAGGGAAGGCGACCGAACAAAAGGAAAGGGAAGGAGAAGGGTGTTTGATTAAAGAGGGTTATTGTTGGTGACCCACATTTGGTTTTGCTGTTTTGTGGAGGCTGATCTCTTGTTTTGATGATATTTATAGTGAGGGGAAAATAATAGGGTGATCGTGGGATCTTACGCTCACGCAGGTGTGGTGCTAAAACAACAGACCGGATCGAGCCTTTAACCGTTATGTGGGGTTGGCTATGTTTTGATTTGGAAAATATTACTAATGGAACAAATTTTTGGACTTTATCTTGTGGATCGTACTTCCCTTTGTACTTCTCGGTATATAGAATGTAAGAGAGTAAGAGAGTAAGAGAATCTGATAACTAAGGTGGAAATTGATTATCTATCGGTTTTGGTTGTAGCATGCTGCATAGATATGGTTTTCGTTCTTTCTCATGAATCAAGTCTGGTTTTGCTTCTGCAGCAAATTATCGAGCAAGGCTCAATAGCTAGAGAGTCTTGGCTTTTTGTTTGTCTTCCTCATTCTTATTTCATGTTTATTTGTTTGTACAGTGACAAAATAGATGACGACCAACACGGTATCTAAAGAAGTCTACGACCATGGTATGGCTCTTGATCCAGAGAGCAAAAGAGTTCAATGCAACTATTGTGGCAAAGTTGTGGAAGGCTTCGAGCAATTGCAGTTTCATTTAGGTGGAGTTAGGGGACATGGAAGAGGATGTAGAGATGTTCCGGTTGATGTTAAGGGCCTCTTTAGGAATGGCGAAGGCGAAGTGAAAGTTGGAAATCCAGGGAAGGTTGTTTGGGAGATGAATGGATCGGAATCCTCTTTGAGAAGGGGTTCCCCTTCGAATTTGAAGGAGGACAGCGGCAAGAGAATCAGGACTGAAAATCCTCAAAATGGTTTACAACACTGTGGAAAGGCTGCTGTTGCGAACTATGTATTCAGAGGTGGTGTAGCTGAAATTTCTTCAAATGGCTTTGTAAGATCAGTTTTAGGTGATAGTGGGCCTAGCGGAGAAGGCCAGAGCTCTTCGGCTTCTTTGGTTAAGAAATCTATTGGTAGATTCTTCTTTGAGAATGGTATTGATTTTTCTTCTGTTGAATCCTCTAGCTTTCGTAAGATGATCAAGGTTGCCTTCGCTGGTCGTGAAGTTCGGCAGCATATCCCCAGCATTAGAGAGCTCAAGGGCCTGATTCTTGACCATGAGCTATATGAGATGAATAAGTACGTAAATGATATTAAGAAGTTTTGGCCTAGCACTGGATGCAGCATTTTGCTTGATGGGTGGAAGGATGGAGTGGGTCGAGAACTAATGAACATCATAGTGGATTGCCCTCGTGGCCCAGTTTACCTTCGCTCAGTGGATGTTTCAGCTATTGCAACTGACGTTGAAGGTTTGGAAGCATTACTTGGAGGAGTAATAGAGGAAGCTGGTGTTCATAATGTTGTTCAGGTTGTGTCTCATGTAGCATCTGAATGCATGGATAATGTAGGAAAGAGACTGATGGAGCGATATAGATCGTTGTTTTGGTCTGTAAGTGCAACCCATTGCGTGGTACTGATGTTGGAGAAGGTTGGGATGCTGAATTCAGTTAGTAGGGTGATGGCCAAGGCTAAGACTATAACGAGATTTATATACAGCCGGGCTGCAGTTTTGGCTCTCATGAGGAACTACATTAGCGGTGATGATCTAGTTAAGCCTTCTACGATCAAGGCTGCCATGCCTTACTTGACGTTGGAGGCCATGTTAATGGAAAAGAGGAGCTTGGAAGCTATGCTTGCTTCTCGTCTGTGGAGGAACTCTCAGTGGGCATCAGAAGCTGAAGGCAAAGAAGTTGCTACTCTGGTAGGTGACAAGTCCTTTTGGAATGAACTTACTAGTGTGGTAAAAGCAACTATTCCTCTCGTGAGGGTCTTTTCCTTGGTTAACAAAGCTGGTATGCCTTATACGGGATTCATATATGAAACCATGGATCAAGTTAAAGAGACAATCAGCCAGGAACTTGGAATGAAAAAGTGGCAGTACATGCCATACTGGAGTATAATTGATGACGTATGGAACAATGTTCTCCATAGCCCCCTCCATGCTGCTGGGTATTTCTTGAATCCAAGTTTTTACTACACCGAAGATTTCTATTCTGATTCTGAAGTTGCTGGTGGGCTGTTGATCACCATTGTGCGGTTGGTGGAGGATCAGGTATCCCAGGATTCGGTTTCTCAGCAGATTGACATCTACCGTGACCGCAAGGGGCCTTTCAAAAGGCAAACTGAAAGCAGAAAAATAAATACAGTGCATCCAGGTTTCTAGCTTGACTGTTTTCTTTTTCTTTTTCCTTTTTTTTGTCTTCTTTTTTTTTTTTTTTTTGTCTTTTCTTTTCTTTCTTTTTTTCCTGGCTATGAGGCATCTTGATTAATGACATTGTTGATATTGTAGCTGAATGGTGGTCCGAATTCGGTGGTCACTGTCCTAATCTGCAAAAGTTAGCCGTTAGGATTCTCAGCCAAACTTGCAACGGAGCTGAGTCATATGGGCTAAAAAGAAATTTGGCGGAAAAGCTTTTAACAAGCGGAAGGAATCTCGTGGAGCAGCAGCGCTTGACTGACCTTGCATTTGTGCACTATAACCTGCAACTGCGGCACTTCAAGGAGGCTGCAAAGTTTGAGATTGCATCTGGAGAAATTGATCCGACGGATGATTGGATCGTGGATGTAAGTTATCAACAATATATACTGCGGAGGAATCCGGAAGGTCTCGGCCTAAGCTCTACACAAAGCTCCCTCACTGGAGATGGACCACCGACAGCAAGGCCAAAAGTAGAATCCGCATGAATATTTAGGTTACTCTGTTAATAGTGATCCAGCTGGGTTGTGCACATTCCATTATGTGGTTGAATGAATGTGACGGAATTCAAGTTCAGCACGGTACCATAAAAGATGTGATTATAATCTTGCTTGGTGATTGATGAAGCGGTTATCTGATTCCGCCAGATGTGCAGTTTATCATTGAGTGTTGGAAGACAAAATCTGTCGAAAGTCTGATCGTGGTTCTAGGAAATTAGTATTATCTGATTCATTGAAATGCTCTCTTGGAGTAGAGAACTATAGTGTTTCTATGGTTTGAATTAGTGGGCTGGTGGGATAGCTGTTCTGCTGTTGGCTTAATGATCATGCGGGGAAGCTCATTGTGGATACACAAGGTAACCAACATCTGGTACTGATCACAAATGTGGGAGGTCGCTCTTTCTCGCACTGTCATGAAAAGGTAAACTAGTTCTTTCTTGTCTTGCTATATCTTTTTTTTTTTTTTTTCTGTGTTTCCTGACCATCGGTATGAAAAGTTGATTCCATTGGTACCTTCAGTTCTCTTGTTGTCTACCACATTATGCTGCATATTAATGGTTGGCTTTCTTTTATTTTGAGGGGTTTGTGGTTGACTGAGGAGAAGTTTTTATAGCTTATATTAAAACCATTAGTTTTCCTTGCATTGCTTGTGCAGGAGCAATTATCTGGTAACTGTGATTTGGTTCATCTCTTCAATTGCAGGATGGAGATTTACTGTTTTTCTGTGTTACATAAATGCAATTTCTTCTAAATGCATTATTTCCTTCTAATTGCAGGATGGCGAGCAATTAATAGTCTGTGCTTGTAAAGCTTAAGATAGTAAGAGGTGGCGCATTGTCTTTCAACTTATGGACGTTGCGGAAGACAATCCATTAGGAAAAAGAAAGAGAGCCATAGAAAATTGCGAATGTTATGAATTTTAGTTAGCAATCATTAGAGACTTCTGTGTGGAGGTTGTTGCGAGTCCAGCAATGTTAGTGTCCATTTGATTTCTGTGAATACAGCTTATATGTATGCAGTATGCAGTATGCAGTATGCACAAGGGTTGTTCCATATCACAGCTTTGTATGAATGGCCATGAGGTCGTTAAGTATCGATCATACGCCAACTGCAGTATCAATCATTGCATGATCGACGCTTAACACATACTATGATTTCCGTGCAGGTGAAAAAATTCAGTGATTGCTTAGCCGCAGAGTGTTATGAGAACATGACCCCCATTTATTTCTCGGTGGCCAATACCAAGAGCAACAGGCAGCTGCTACCAACGTTTCTTAAACCTGCTCTCCGCAAAACCGGGCTTAAAAGGGGCATTGTAGAAATGAGACTAGGATGCCTAACGGACACGAAGGCCTGGACTGTTTCGTGGGCAGCCTGGAGCTCAGCTGTAGTTTGGTACTCGAGCAATCCGCAGCTGGATGGAATATACACTGCACATCAGAGCCGAAATGGGAGCTTTTCCGAGCATTGGATGAACCTGCATCATGGCAATTAGTGCAGAAATTGGATCTGCGATGAAAACATGTTCGACATGTATAAGGCCACTGGACCAAGCGTCTTGTTGTTAATGTGTATCTCCAGGTTGGCAGGTTGTAAAGAAGAATTAGCAACCTATATCAGTTTAAGCTTATGGTTTTTGCTTGTAAAAGCTACAATACCCAAATAGGATACTCATTTGCTACTTTGTTTTAGTCAGGATAGAGAGTTACCGGCCTTGAAGTCATTCTTTTCATTGGGTAAAATCACATTAGGCTCAGTTTTGCCTTGAACTGAGAATGTTGAGGACTTGAATCAAGATAAACACATCTACACCGGTATGTTATTTGTGTCAGGTACTTCTCTTATTCGCGTTCAATGATCCAGCTACATCTCCAAGTTTGTCAAAAGGTACTTCTCTTATTTGCCTCCAACTGAGAATGTCGATATACACAAGATAATACCCTCTGATTTGTCAAAAGCAATGTCGGCTGAGCTCCGAGTTTCATTAAGCAGAGAATGCATAGAAGATAACGTTAGAAGGATCACTCAAGAAAGCAGCTGCATTGCAACGAGGTCCTTTCCCAGAAGTGGTGAAGCCAAGAAACACTACCATTGCCCAAGCATGCATGATGGCCTTGATCTCAGATTCTCAGCCAGCTTAAGAGCATCTTCTCCAGTTCTGATGCCAAGACGAGGGGATCGGTTTACTTGCCACAAGGTAAGAAGAGCCTTGCCTCGGGGCGATCACAGCATTACTCCTATCCATATGAAAGTGCTCAGGGAGAATGACAGCTTTTGGCCTAGATAGGATGCCCTGATACATTCAATCAACTCGACCTGAAAAAATTTCGGTTACGATTTAGTGACTAGATTAGGCGACTAAGGTAAAATTGCTCTGTATTGATACTACTCAACGCACAATGAATTTGTGCAAGGAACAAAACGTTTATGCAAATATCATCCTATCAATGACAGAATGCACCCTCATTTGTTGAGGACGATTCAAGCCGATAGGATTTATATATCTTTGCACATGCCGAAATCTTGAAGCGATACAGTCTCCATTATATACTAATGTGCACTCTAAATCTGTTACATGTATAGCAATTCAAATATCCTCCTATCAGTGACAGAATGCACCGTCATTTGTTGAGGATGATTCAAGCTGATAGGATTTGTATATCTTTGCACATGCCGAAATCTTGAAGCGATTTTCATCATCTCCAAGATATACTAATGTGCACTTTAAGTTTCTTACATGGGTTACATGTATACAGAATCATATTGATGAAGCATATAGCTAGCTACAGAAATTTTCATAAGGATCACATCTACCATTTAAACATAAACTGCAACATCTTCAAACTCAAAGCATATCAAAACCGCGCACTCGTTACATTTACTCCTCCTATGCTCATACGGCCAAAACGGCGCCACCTTCCTTCGGCTCCTCCGTCGTCTGATCGGCCCGATGAAATATCCATTGTGACGGAGCTGAAGAGAAGGGTTTTGGTGGTTGTATGACTTGGTTGAGGTTTTGTGATCAATGATGGATAAGAATGTGGAGTTGGATGGCTAGCATGAGCTCTATCTTCTGGTTAGTCGGATTCAATGGTTTGACTTTGTGTCGTGCATCATCGTGCGTCGAACAGGATTTTGTTTTGTCTCCCATTTAAAAATCCGATACTACATCACGATGCGGGATGATAGCATATGTGGGGCTAATTATTACACTAGATAACGTACATCATCTTGTTATTTACTTTTGGGAAAAATTATCCTTCTTAATTCTTTTGAATTTTCATTGATTTATATATGATCTTATGAATTTTGAAACTAGACAGATAATCCCTTGAATTTAATTTTAGAAATAAAAAAACAATGTGTTCAAAATTGAGGGGATTAAATACTAAAAATAAAAACCACAAAAAAATATCTGTATAATTCAAAATTATGGAGATTTAAATATCTCCGAGTTAAAATACAGAGATATTAACTGTATTTTTTCGTTACTTTCCCAATGATCGAGAACAAGATGGTAATAACAAACTCGGAACCATTCAATTTATTGAACTAACATGAAGAATATTACTTAACGTTATATCATCACGTTCTGGGTCAATGGATCATTGATTCAACCGGTCGAACTGCAATCTTATTTTATTTAAATTAATAATAATATTTTTTTTAGGTCAAAGAAAAATTAATAATATTTGTATTGGGCTTCTCCTAAACGTTAGGTCAAAGATAAGATCTGCGTATATCATCCTTATCTCATAGGGATATACTCCTCACTCCATATACTTGACGGGATTAAGTGGATATATTTCTTTCCTTTCTTTATATAAGTTATATGTAATTTTTTTTTAGATTTTTTGAATAATTTTTTAGTAATTTATTTCTTTCCGTTTCAATGGCCCAGAATTTTATCAGGGTTTGACCGGAACAACCCAGGTCAAATGTAAATCCGGTTATTTTCTTTTTATTAGATCAACCCGACCAAGCCATTGGATCATGGTTCAATCAATTAAACCGACCGAATCAATCCCGGTTTAATAAATATGGCGAAAACTAAACCTTCCGAATGTGTACCGCAGAACACAAGGTACATTGAAAGCTGGAAATCTATGCCATAAAAAGAAAAAAAATAAAAACCAAGCACCATAGCACAGCCGGGTCCGAGATGAAGCATGCGTATCGTTTGCATTTGAATCATGTAAAAGAGCAGCATGTCTAAACTTTGAGAGTTTATGAAGGAAGACAGCAATGATTCAATGAGGCGGTATGATTTGTGGTAATCTACACAATCCAATTCAGTACAAAATGAATAATATCGACTCCTAGTGAACAACATGCGCGCCTCAACAAGCGTCTTTTTGAACATACAACAGAGCACTATTGTGTGCAACAAGCAACTCTCACACCAATAGGTCAGACAGAAACTGATTCGCTTCCAACTCAGGCAGTACAATTAGTTAATCTCAATCATGAACAACAAAGAACACACTCGGCATGGAAAACTTGATCTATAAGCTAAACAGATGCTGAACGGCGAAAAGATTGCAAGGCTTAACGCATCAAGCACTACGTGATACACTAGAACTGTAAACTATGCTTCGGCAATGGGCTTGTGGACCGAAGAGGACTAAAAAAACCCCGGCTTGTGATCAAACGGAAAACAAATCAACTCTATTTGCACAACATTATTACGATCTGAACAGGTGGTCTGGATCAAACATAACAGGGTTTTGTTCACTAGATTCACGTGGATATCTCGTCGACTTCAGAGTGGAAAATGAAGCTAGGAAACGTGGTTGTTATATCCCTGCATCACAACATACCACACTAAGCGACAGAAAGTGATTTGAACTAGACATATTACTAGAGTTTGATCAGGGAAATAAGTACCTGAGATACGGGAGGTTCATTATCTTCAATAAGGAAGGATTCTTTGATACATATTGCTGCCACTCTGCTCTATCGATTTTTCCATCTCGATTTACATCGGCATCTTCAAACGTCTGGTCCATCACGAAATCCCATGTCATGCATCAAGCCAAAAATATATAACACTGTGTAGTGTAACTATTGAGTTGAGGCCTTAAGGCTCAAACTTTACTAGGATATATATCCTCAGCTCCTCCTAATAAGAATCCTTTGACCTCAACTCTTATACGCTAAGCCTATTTCCATTCCCAAAAGAACCAAAAAAAATTGGAGTCCACAGCTCACCTTATCAAGAATAACTTCAATTGTTTCATCAGCCAACTTCATATCAGATTCACATAGAAGCGCAATCAACATTTGTTTAACCTGCAAAATCCATAATTGGAAAATGAGATGATGTCAGTACTCTCAAGTAGATCATGGTTACATGTTCCATCTCAAGGAAACAATCTCTCGCTTAGCGAGCCAAGGATTATCCATGTTTTTCACCCATGGACCTTGTTTTAAACGAGTCATCAGCACTAAGTGAGTTGATGCAGGGTTTCTTACAACAACATGAATATCAGTACAAATGTATCTTTCAATCATTCCCAGCTGCATGGTTCCATACAATGGGTGTCGCGCGAATAGGCTTTTTGCTAGCGAGTGAATGGCTACATCAGAACCATAGAACTATAGTGGTGGCAGGTAGGTAGTACATCCACAACCACATTGGCAGACAAGAATTGGCCTCCCATTTTCCATCAACCCATCAAAGCGTCCAAACCAACGCTAGGCAACTAGCCCCCCGTTACTTTCATTTTCACATGATAAAGTCGCAACTAGGAGTCGTACCTTTTCCAACTAGCAGATAAGACTAACACACCAAGGAAAGCGCAAATGAGAATGATTTATCATGTGACTATCGTTGGGCCCACTTCAACATAGTGCTAGAATGTAGCATACATTTCGAGGGACTATTACCAAAAGATCGGAGAATAAACATCATTACAACTCAATTACCTCATGTCTTTCAATAAAACCTGTACCATCCAGATCATACAGCTTAAACGTAACTGCAAGAAAAATAAAATAAAAATAAAGAATATCAGATATACGGGAATGATGAAGCGCAAGCTTGAAGTTTAAAGCAAACTGCATTCTGGCTTTAGGGGCAAGCCAAAGTTAATATTAAAAGCATCTCCAACTTACAGTCAATCTTGTCCTCTTTAGAAGCATTTGGATGGAAGACGGTCAGAGATCTGACGAAGTCGCCGAAGTCTATCACTCCTTTATGATTAGCATCAAATAGATCAAATATCTGGCATTGATTAAACAATGTTAGAAGCAAGATTTCACCTACAAGGTTAGGTAAGAAGTCCAAATGTGACCGTTTTGCACAGTTCACATGACATACCCGATTAGCGAAAAGATTTTCCTTCTTTTTATTCTTGAAGAGAGCCAACAGAAATTCTTCCTACAGGATCAATTTAAAAGAGAGCTAGTTAGAATAATTTGACCGAATAGCGAAAATACGAGCAGGTGGAATAAGATGATAAGATCATTCAAGTACACAAGAGAAGGAAGATATAATGTTCAAGGCTTCAAGCTCTAAAAAGTAGTACCTTACTAATTAGCCCATCATCAGTAACAGAACCACTTATGCTCCTGTATAACTCAAACAATGCTTCCACTTCGCTCACACTAACTGAAAAAATCAAAGGGGGAACTTACTGGTGCCAAAACAAAACCCATGAAGAGTACAACCGACAGTATAAACAAAAAGACCACTATGCAAATCCCAGTTGCAATAGCTCAATTGAAAAGAAAAATGGATTAAGCTGGCAGACTAACATAATCGAATTAGATATCGACCATTGTCATAATGGTGATCTCGAATCAAGTAAAAAGAGTGTTATTATAGACCAGAAAATGTAACAACTTACAAGCCGTTTGAGAAGCGAGAGTTACAGGGTCCTCGTAACCAAGCCACTGCTTCTTTACTTTCGACTGATAGCATCCCATTGACTGAAAAGCCCACCACAAGAATACAGCGTAGGCTTCACCAGAACATATAAAAAACATAGCATCTTAACCTCACATGACATAAATCAAAACCAAACTAAATGCAGCAAAACAATGAGGAAAACAAACTAGTATGAATATAAAGCCCGTTCCCTTTACGAAATGCCCTCCTTCAATAAATGATCAATTGGCAACGAGAACCGACTGTTTCCAGAAAACCCCAACCATTTTCTAAAACTATATGTAGAAGCATGAGGTATATACCAAAAACCAATTGGGTTCTCAAACTAGAAATTGGAGGGTTTCATCTCCAAAGAAAGATATTAACTAAATTATCTAAAATCATAAACCCTAAGCAAAATGGTCCACTTCCAGTCAATCTAAACCAAGAGGTCAAAAATTCAAGAACATGGAACTCCCACAAGATAATTTATGACTTGATTTAATGTGAGTCAAAGTCAATATTCCTGATTCAAGCATGAGTTTTAATTCCACAAACATGGACATCTTTGCTTCTTTTTTGGTCTTAGGATCCCTAGTCTTTGCGGTTATTCCTCCTCTTCCAATCAAATCCAGACTTCTCTTCCTCCATTTGACAATGGTTTCCTCCATTCTACACACTTGCAAGTCAACCAAGTAGCACACACCATCAATATACGTTGCACTCTTTCCCCCAAAACCTCCTAAATCGAATTAACAACGCTTTCGAATCCAGGAATGAATCCCTACTTCTCCAATCAACCTCACTATATCAACATGAGCTTGACAGTAATGATAGATGGATCAGTATCGACAGCATTCAACTCAAAGATTCCACAACAACCAATCATTCCATTTCCCCCAAAATTCAACCACAATCACACACAATCCCGCATCGAAACCACAACTGCACCACCACCACCACCACCACCTCGCATTCACAATCGCTCCTCTAGAATCCAAATCAAGCTCGATCTAAACCTAAACCTAATAATTAAACCTCAACAGATACAACTCATTCAATCGATCGTGTGAAATCGACATACCAGAACCCGACCACGCCGCCGCCACCAACAACAACCCCGCTCCCGCCGCTCCGCCGCTGCGCGAGAGAGAGAGAGAGAGAGAGAGAGCGCGCGACGCTTCGCCGTGTGGTGAGGAGGGGAAGAAAGCAAGAGATCGAGAGGTGTAGACGATGGGATTCTATTTATAGGGACGATGAGGTGGGCAAACAAAGATGAGATCGGACGGCGGAGGATTGTTTATCTTAGGATGAGGATGAGAATGGACGGCGAGGATTGTGTTGGTTGAGAAAATGGGGAAATGGGAAAATGGGAAAATGGGAAAATGGGAAAATGGGAAAATGGGAAAAGTGAGCCATGCGAATGAGCTCTTTGCTTTCTTGTGGTGGGTCCCAGCCTGGGGGTGTCGAGTAACGGTTAGTTACTCGGTAATGTAACGCGTTTCATACAGCACGATAAGTGAGGGTAAATGGTGGTATTTCATTTTATTGGATCGACAATGGTTACACGCCATGAGTATCTTAAGCATGAAGTTTCACTAGATGATTAAATAATGTCAATAAAGACAGAAAAAAAAAGATCACTTTTCTCATTTTTTTCTCATGTTTTTCACCTTGGTATAATCGATCAAAACATGAAACATAATAATATTCCACACGGTTAGGAGTTTCTATTGTCTAAATAAAAGACGTTAGTCGTTTGTAACTAAATACAACAACAAAAACAAGAATAAGAACAAAAACAACTAAATTGATACAGTTTAAACTTGTTCTAAAATCAAGGTGGTAAGTTGTGCCTTAGAGTGTCCAAATAAAAATGTGATGTAATTTATAAATGTTAAACACATTTAGAGTATGGTTATTTTTTTAAAGAGTACGAGTTTGTAATATTCTACTCTTATTAGAATTTATATTTCTCGATATACTTTAGTTCCGACGATCCGATTTTCCAATAAAGGTTTTGTCGAAAATAAAAACGGAAAGGATCATTTATCTTCACATTGTGTGGTTAAAATCGGAGTCTAAATAATTTTAAACAAGAGATTTAAGGGTTCTAATTGACTATATAAATTTTCATATGTTTACTCATTATAAACAATGAGATAAGGGCTCTCATACAACTTCTTTCATAATGGTTGTCTTCATAGTATGTCTTCCGCTTCTTGTGTTTTCCATATAAAAAAATCTTGTGTTCCTTATAATTATGTACGGTTGTGTCCTTCAATTCGATGTCTGGAAGCGTGTTTGTTGAAATTAATAAGATGATGATCAAATTTAGACTTTCATCATTGCTCTTTTGATCTTAGTCATTAAACATCAATTAGAAAAGAAAGTTATGGTCCTTAGTGTGGGATGACCAAAATCTTCAAAAAAGTGTCCCTAAATGTAGTTGGCTATAGGGCATGTCCCTTTTTGACTGAAAACTTTGGGAAATCAAGTTTTGTATTAGGCAAACTAGGTTCATATTTCTCAAGTTGGCTATAAATAGTTTGTCCACGGGACCAACATTGAGAAAATAGCACGTAGGGAATGAGGAAAAAAAAACCCCAAAAATCGAATATCGAATTGAATCCGAACTGAAATATTGAATTTGGTTCGATTAATTCGGTATTTGGTTTCTTTCTCAAATTCGGTTTTAGTATCGATGTAACGATCCGAAATCCGGAATGCCCGGCACGTGACGTTATGCTGTCATAGACCCAGTCCATGACAAGACTAAACAAACCTAACGGTTTTGTAGGTACAGAAGTTAAGGAAGGTTCCTAAACGATACAAATCATAATTCCAAATACATTATAATGTCTCATTGCTTACAAGTGGTTTCCAACAAGTATTCGT
>JAOVYX010022797.1:0-14207 GCA_035668315.1 Drosera spatulata
CCCCCCCCCCCCCCCCAAAAAAAAAAAAAAAACAAACCCCCACTTGGGCACGCATAATCAAATAAATTGAGATTCAAAGGAGATGATCGAGAAACCTATGCCTAAAGGTTCTTTTGAAAGTCGGTCACCGTTGGTGTTCTATGTGAAAATGTTTTTTGCCGTTAAAGATGGGAGGTCTGTGTCATGGGGGTGAGTAGACTCATCATAAACTTGCCTACTGCCAAAAGACTCCCGTTAAAATCTGGATTTGGGGAGGAATTAATTCAGAGGCTATTTTGGTCGACAACTGAATATTTGACCATGACATTCTTGAGAAGAGCGTCCGATCCGTAGATCAGACTGTCCTCCAAAACCTTTGATTTGTTTTTTGATTTCTCAAATTTAAGGTTCGGTTGTTAACTTGGCATCAACCTTTTGATTTCGGTGCTAAATTCGGTTTCTATGAGCAAGAGAGGGTCTTGCCACAAACATTATAAGCTAGTAGACTAATGAAACAAAATTTACAAGTTAATTAACGAAGCTAGCTCCAGGCGTTGGCCACGTTCCCCTGTAGGTTCCTACTTGCACCTTTCCCAGTTAGGAGTGGTTGATTGCATCGTTACTGTGTTAGTAATTTGAACGATAGGTTAGGATGAGAAGCTTGGATTGAATAGCAAGTGAAACCTCTGTATGATGTCTGAAGAATGAGATTAACACATGCTGGAAACCTTTGTTGAGATTGAAATCTTTTGCTGCAAACAAGCAAAACTTTTCACAGGGAAAAAAATAAAATAAAAAAATACTGATTCTGTTATTTCAACTGCAGTTTGTTGCTAAGAAGTTGGATAAAAAACTTGCAGATGTTGGTGGGATCCCAATTATTGAAAGAGGTCTTGGTGATGATCAGCATCCCTCTGGGTATGGTTCCTGATGCTTTTTCTTTCCCTCTCTGTATGCCACTATCACCTTAGAATACTATAGATTTCTGAACTCGCTTCACAAAAAGAACCTGCCTACCCAGGCTAATTTACAACGTGGTTGCTCCTTAGTCCACTCTTGAGGAGAACTGCTAAGGCGCTCAATGTTTAACACTGGGAATTTTTATTGACTGGCGAGATAGCAATATATATTGTTTAATGATTTGACCTTGAACATTAGAAGCTCCAAGGTTCTTGTGTTGTACCTCTTAAGCCTCTGCACATGTACCTTTTACCTCTATTGGGGTGGAAAAAAATTAAAAATAGACATGCCGATGCACAATCTTGGAGTGCTGGATACCCTATTCTGGACATATTGTTTTGGCGCAATGCCCTCAGTCCTGCAAGCAGTATAGAAAGAGCACATCTGTCGTGAAGCCACTGTGATGTGAACCCGAGAATTATTTGCCCTTTCCCTCTTTTTGTTAGCTTAGAAATGTGAAGAATAAAGCTGAATATTGTTGCTTCAAACCTTATAAGGTTGAGATATGCTGAAGACAGCGTAGATCACGACCTGAGTACTGATTTTGAGAGCAGTATTATTCAGTATAAGAATTTTTATCTCGTGTTTTGTTCTTTTAACCCTGTATTTAATCTTACGAACATTGTGGTCACATGCTTCGTATTGATATACAAGAGAAAACATATGATGCTTATGGTACAATTGGTAAATTTCATAGGTATGAAGGAGCATTGGATCCTTGGATGGCCTCCCTATGGACAGTATTGAATCAAAGGAACAATAAAGTCTTTCCGAACGGTTCAGATTCTGTGACCCCATTTATGAAGCTGATGTATCAACCTAACGTATGCATACTATATATTGGCGACTGCAAGCCTAACGAGCAATCATCAGGTGATTTTTCTCTGTAAGAAGAATGCTTTATGAAGTTCATGTAGCCTGCTGACCTACCAGAAAAAGACTTTGTTTGTTGGGCTCATGACATTTGGGTAATTTGTATACATTATTCGTTATTTCTTGGCTCTTTTGTCACGTAACTTCCTATAGATCCTTGTAACTTCATTTTCGATTGTTTCCCTTCTTTCTGGAGGGCTCTCACCATATATTAGTATTTTGTATTCCTGTCTGAGAAGGTCTTTTGGGAACTCATGACCCTTCATTTTAAGTTTGTGGTAGCAGAGTTACAAAGCAATCCTAGTGAAGCACCAATTAATATTTTCATCAACCTCTGCTGAAAGCATCTACTTTTCTACTCCACTGCCGATTGACATCAGTTTTATTCTTCTAGGTTTGGAGTCAAAGACATTGCAGATTGGAAGTGCTCGTTTAATGCATCCTGGAATATTCTCATGATAAGAACCGACCCCATTGCTGGTTAAAAATGGTAGGCAATATGTACATGGTTTTCCAATGAATAATAACAGTCATCTTTGTAGATATGTGGGAAATCGGTCTATTTTAAATCTCCTAATTCATTTTGTAGGTAAGAAATTGTCTATTAACAAGAGCAGGATGTGGCAAAGATGTTCACCATCTTGAATTTGAGTTTCAGGGTTCTGTGAGTAGCACAGCACTATGAGAAATCACTTTTTCTTTCGTATATTCTTATCTATTATTTAAGCTGTTCAATAGTGTCTTCGTCACTGAACTTGAATTTTTTAACCATCTACTTTAGGCAATTGTATACGATGTTGGTGATGTGCTCGAGATACTCCCAGCTCAAATCCTGCTGATGTAGATGCATTCATACATCGTTGTAATTTGGATTCTGAAGCATTAATCATGGCGTGTCCTGCTTTTTTTTTTTTTTGGCTGAATCGTATATTTTCCTGAACGACTGCAGTAGGGATTTATTTTTTATTCATTTTAAAACTTTCTTAGAATCACAGTTACCATTTGAAGTTCTTCTATCCTACGTAATGGTAATCATCAATACCTATGTATAGTTCATGACACAAATTACCTGTGTTCACGCTTCTTGGGTGCCAGCACACTTGGATTTTCTGTATTTGCAACAGAGGAGGCATTTCTCAGAAGATATAGTATTTATTGAAGCAATACCTTTAAGTCTTCAAAGTTCTTAGAGCAAAATCGTAGGCCATATAAGTTTTAATAGATTCCTGTTGTAATTATGGACTTCGACATTGTTGCAGGTGGAATCGAGAGAGACAAAAAATTGCGCAACTGACTGTGCTTATAGGGCTCCTATCAGATTAAAAAGGTTTGTTGAGTTGACAATGGATGTTGGATCAGCTTCGCCTCGGAGATTTTTTTTCGAGGTATGATTTTGTGCGATTTGTCATACAGTTTGTAGCTTTTGCCATGTACCCCCATGGGGACATACAGAATCAACTGTTCATTGTGTCGTTTTCAAATAACTTATCCTTTTTTATCCTGGCTACCGTATCTATGAAGTAGGTTCTTGTTTGAAACATTTTTTATGCGTTCTGGTTCAGAAAGTTCTTTCATTCAGATTGATTTTGCTATATTTGATTATGTGTAGACATCTCGTTTGGAGATCTAAATGTTGAGTGTCTTATGCTGGAATCTTGTCTCTACATTTTCAAATTATCAACGAAAGAGACAATTCTGTTTTAAGTTCCTCTAATGTGCGGAAATACGTTGATTTCCACACGCTTTTTAATATCTGTTTATTCTACTGCTTCTTCTTCGGTCGCTGTCAATTCACTTGTGTCTAGTCAGCTGTACTGAAAAAAGAGCTTAACGGATGGCCTCTATAATGACATGGTTTGTTTCTTCAGGTCATGAGCTTTTATGCGACTGCTGAGCATGAGAAGGAAAGACTTCAATATTTCGCATCAGCGGAAGGAAGGGATGATTTATATCAGTACAACCAAAAGGAGAGAACTGTTCTTGAGGTGATTTTCTTCTCATCCATCCAAAGAAATCAAAAAATAAGGCATTCATTCATATTGTAGACTACGTATAAAACCTAGTCGATGGAATATGCTTAAAATGTGGTGTCCTATAGGGCTCACAGTAATATCGCATATCGATTTTCAATCTTTCTATATATCATTCATCTCGCTGGATGGCAGGTGTTGGCAGATTTTCCTTCAGTTCAAATGCCATTTGAATGGCTGGTTCAGCTGGTTCCTCCATTGAAAACAAGGGCCTTCTCCATTTCTTCCTCCCCTTCAGCGCATCGCAATCAAGTGCATTTAACAGTGAATGTGGCATCTTGGCAAACACCATTCAAAAGGAAACGCACTGGTCTTTGTTCCCAGTGGCTCGCAGGACTTGATCCTGAGCAAGGTACACCACTGCTTTAAATAATTGTAGCTTCATGTTAGCCTGCGGAGGTCGTTGATGATATTCTAATATGAACATCTTGTACGGATGCAGGAGTTCATATTCCAGTGTGGTTTCAAAAGGGTTCCCTTCCTCCTCCCGACCCAACTCTCCCCCTCATACTCGTGGGGCCAGGAACTGGCTGTGCACCCTTTCGTGGTTTCATAGCCGAAAGAGTCATGCAGAGCGAACAAGGTCCAACTGCACCCATTCTATTCTTCTTTGGTTGCCGAAACGAAGATGATTTTCTATACAAAGCGTTCTGGACCTCTCATTCTAAAGGCACTGGACTCCGTTCCGAGAACAAGGGAGGGGGTTTCTACGTAGCACTTTCAAGGGCACGGCCACGAAAGGTCGATGTGCAGCACAAGATGAAGGAGCAGAGCCAGAGGATCTGGGATCTGCTGAACCAGGGTGCCGCCGTATATGTTGCCGGTTCCTCGAACAAGATGCCATCGAATGTTATGTCTGCCTTGGAGGAGATAATATCGAAAGAGGCAGGGGTTTTGAGGGAATCCGCGGTGAGGTGGCTCAAGTCATTGGAAAAGGCTGGCAAGTGCTGCGTTGAAGCTTGGTCTTGATTCGAGCTTTGTGCTAAGCTTGGGTTTTTTGTGGTTAGTAGAAAATTTGAGTTCTTTCGACAATCGGTGTACTGGTATCAACTATCAAGCAAAGTATTGCCTCCATCGGAATTGACGGGATTGAATGAGCGAGTGATGGACAAGACTTCAAGAGTTCTACGGTAGCTTTAGGGTCGTTTTTAGGATATGGGTTAGTTATGGGGTTTTCCTATTACTACTACACATCTTCTGACATTCCTTGCAGTTTTGATGGAGAGGATGTGAATCAGAAGAAAGGTCGTTACATGCGCTAGTTTTGAATGGCAGAGGAGTTATAATTGACGTTGTAGATTTTCACGTAAGCCACCATATGAAAGACTATTTGGATAGGGAATCGAGTTTGAAAACTCATTTTACTGAAAGATCCCAGAATATTTGGGATTGGGGATCTTCTGTTGTTTCTGTATAACAACTGGAATCCAATGTCAAGAAAAAAAAAAACATCCTCATGGGCTTAAATACTGTTGATTTCTAACAGCGGCTTTGAATATTTGTGAAGCTAAAAATTAACGGTTATTGATGGAAGAGAGTTGAAGAGTTGTACTGCTAAGCCTTTTTAAAGATTGATCCAACTGTCCAGGTTAAATCAAGAAAATCAAGGGTCCAGATTTTATTAAGAAAAACTCATGCATCCCAGCACCATCACCTAAGTTATACCATGAAGGAAACTAGAATCCGACAATAAGGAGGGAAATCGATGCCGACGGCGAAAGGAACTCTAGCCTGACGTCGACGAAGGGAACACGAGGTCACCGACGACGAAGGGAAATCGAGGCCGACGACGACGATGGGATTTCAAGGCGGACGATGATAGGATATCAAGGCCGACGACGATGGGAAATCGAAGCCAACCACGATGATGGGAAATCCAGGCCGACAAAGACGAGAGGAAGTTGATGACGACAGGACGAAGAAAAAATGGCCGGAATCAATGGGCGGTTTTAAACAATTGATGAGGATGACGGTTATTGGCCGAAGAAAATTTGATGTTCAAAATCTGAAAATTAAATGATTCCACTGAAACGAAAATCCATCCTTTTTTTTGAAAAAAATAACGAATATAATTTACATATCTTTATTTTTTTTTTAGAAAATATGAGATTTTCATATCCATTCATTAATCTTTATATCGAATATAATAATTATATCTGTTATTATTTTAACAGAAGAAAAAATTTTGTTTTAATCAAGTCGTATATTTTTCAGATTAACGACGTATAAATAATAATTACTTAATTTCTCATAATTAACGTTATCGATGGATCATTTTCTTTTTTTAAATTTTAACCCAATCTAATTAAATCTTTTTTTTTTAAATCTGAATTATCAGATCAATTTTATGAGATTTGATATTAACATCAATATCCTTATTTATTTATAAATAATCATATATATTGATGATTGGATCGATAGATTTTTTCTTATGAAAAAAATTATTACTAATAACATAAAAATTATATATTACAAAATAAAAAAAATTATTTATTTTTATTTTTAAAATTTCATAATCATTTAATTTTTATTCTTCCTCCGTTTATATCACAGATGATAGCATCGTACCAACCCGTCCCCTCATCCTGCCCTTTCAAAACCCGAACACCACCTCTTGTCTCTTGCTCCTCTCTCACTCTCAAGTGTGATGCTGTCAATGGCGGCGGCAGCAGCTCACCCAACAACACTCACAACCCAATTCAAACCCTCTCTCCCCTTTCTCCTCACCAAACCCTTTTCCTTCTTCGCCCCATTAATCTCCTCTTTTTCCAGTCCCAAACCCGGCCACCGCCTGCAATGGACACGACGTTCTCGGTTGATTGCGGCGGCTGCTGCTCGGGGTGTGGTGAGCAAAGCGCTTGATGATGATGATGATGATGATGATGATGATTATGAGAAATATGAGGAGGAGGAGGAGGGGTATGAGGAGAGGGGAGAGGTAGAGGAGGAGGAGGGGTATGTGGAGGGGTGTGAGGCAGAGGAGGAGGAGGAGGGGTTTGTGGTGCCACCGGCCGTGGTTGGTAATTTCAGTGGTCTTCCTGTCTTGAAAGAGGTGGGATTGGGAAATGGGAATAATTTGATTATTGGGCTTTGATGATTTTGTGATTTGTGATTGAAATTGGGTCTCTTGGTTAGGGATGAATGGTTAGAGATGGGATTATTTTGTCATATTGTTGTTTGATCCATGATTGGATATGTTAATGGATGAATTTGTTGCCTATCGAGAGAGGAATGGAAGAACTTTGAGGAGATTGTAGGAAACCTTGAAGTATGATTGTATCAAGATGTCACGGTGGACATTATTGCAAGACAGTGGAGAATGACATGGTCATATCCCTGTAACTGTTCCCATGTAATAGAATTTATGTTTGATGTATTGTCACTGTTAATTGCTATTGCTTGATTAAGGTTCGGTTGCTAGTTAATTGAGCTCGTCGAGAAGCTATAAGTTGTGTTAGAAAGCCCACATTGTCGCACAAATTTCATTGTTGGATCTGAAGTGTGGATAATGCACACTCACACCAAATGCAAACTTAAGACCTTGCTATGTACTATCTTTGATACTGTATTCTGAATGAATGTTGCTGGTAGTGATGGTATAATGACAGTGATAAACGACCAAAGTTGCACTAGCATACATGTTGAGGTCACCTAGGGAGAGCCCTTTGAATGTGATGGCGGGCTTAAAAGTCTGAGCTTGTGGGTATTGCTGGAATTGGCTGCTAAACTATTATTAAGAGCTGCATTGGCATTCAGTGCTTTGTAGTGAGAGCAATTAGTTTAGCCAGAAAGTAAACTTCTTGTAAACTTTTAGCAGCTCGGTGAAGGGTTTTCGTGCCTGTGGGGAATTTTGGGGAAAATTGTTATTATGGTTTGTGAATATTGCAACAGATGCTTAATGGAGGATGGTCTTGGGCAGGAATTGCTAAAATCCACTGTGTACTGCAAATGGCGTAGGATTCAGGGACATTCTCAATTAAATGCTTAGCTGATAAGGAACGATAGCGTGTGGTTTATTGCTCGGTGACAATCGTGTAGCTTTATAATTTTTGCTCAGTTTGGCTGTGTCCCTTCATCCCCTCAGTTTTGTGGAAGGTCTTGTCAAAGTATGGAATATGGAGGTTGATACATGATAGTCTCAAGACATGAATACTTGAAAATAACTCTGTAACCGTCATACCAAAGGATTGCTTGCTGATGAATTTGGTGTTTCATTTGTAGTTGATCAAGGTTAATATGAAATTTTGTGAATTCCTAAACCTAAAGGAAGTCCTGTTGTGGTAGATGAATCAAACATGTGTGATCATAAGAGGATCACACTATTCATCTAAGTCTGTTTTAGCTGAAATTTGTGCATTATTTTGCTGCAGAGGCTAGGAGTTGTCATGGGTCCGTCGGAGAAACTGAGGGTGGTTCTCAAATTCATTTGGATGGAGAAGAACATTGGAATCGCCTTAGACAAATATATACCAGGTCATGGCACGATTCCGTTAAGTCCATATTATTTTTGGCCCAGAAAAGATGCTTGGGAAGAGCTCAAAGTGTTGATTGAGAGTAAGCCGTGGATTTCGCAGAAACAAATTATCATTCTTCTCAATCAGGCCACCGATATTATCAACTTGTGGCAGCAGGGCGGCGGGAATTTGGCATAAGCTGTATCTGTATTCATTGTTGTACTTGAGTCATTGTAGTTGTAGTACTCCTCAGACACCGCCACCACGGGCAGCGCGACGACCACCACAGCAGCCGCATGACAGTTTGTCGAATGCGGTTCTTGTATCATGACCTGTTGTCCTTGGAAACAACTTCTGTATTTGATTGCTAACATTGTATCTGAACAAAATGTACAATGAATTCAAATGTGTGTCATTCGTTTCTCAGGTATCCTGTCAAATTTGTTTCTACGTTCTCTGGATAACTATCTGGATACAGTTGGGTAGTTTCAGACTTTTCTCTGGACGAATTTACATGGATAAAGAAACGGGCATTGGCATGTGTGATAGTTCCTCTTGATGCTGTTCTATCGCATACCACTGGTTCACCTGATCATCAATAAGTAAGACTTTCATTTTGATCATTTATTTACTTTGGTGTAGTGCTATTCGTGAATGTTGGAATGTGCAGCGCTATTCTGTGATCAGAAAGTCGCTTGTCTTGTCTTTAGTCGGAATTTTTTTTTGATATTCTTAGGATTAGCTCATGTTACAAAAGTACTCGAAGAATAAAAGAATGAACTAATACAATAGATGAAGCTAGCCTCTGTCACTAGTCAGCTACATGTAGTCCTCTGGGTCGTGATACGTTGTATCTATATTATGATACGTCAAATATAGATACGACAAACTCGGCATCGTAGTATTAAGTTGAGTGTGCATGAGCAGACTCCTGATGATGTGCCAGCCTTTTTCTTTGGTTGGCTCTTGCTTGCAACTGCATTGAAAGATGCAAGTCCGTGTTACTGTGTAAAGTGGAGCAAGACGAAAGAAGCAATTCTGTTTCCACTGAATTGCTGCGTACCTTTTCGATAACGGTAAAATCTTCTCCTAGTTGCAAAGATATCCCGTTCTCAGCAGCGATTTCCTTGAGAACCATGAGTCGGTTCTCTGAGCTTAGCTGTCTGGGAGAGAACTTCTGTATCATCTGAGATAAGAGAGCACCCTGAATCAAAAAGATGCATTGAAGAACGTATCTCTGTCAACTAATTTTACCAGGAGGAAAAAGAATTTGAATCAGCAACTACATTACTGGTATTAGTACCTGAAGATTCACATTACTCTGATATGATTCTATCGAATCAACTGTGTACTCATTCCCGTACTTTGATGCAATTGTGTCCCGAATCCGTTGGAGCTCTGGGAAGTCCCCGATTCTTGAAGACACAAACACCAAGCTCGATATCGCCACCTTTAGTTCTCTGGACGGATCTCTATGAACCAAAACACACATCGCAACTAGAAATTAGGCTTTGCGTGTACAGAATTCAGTCAAAACAAATAGTAATGGACTAATATGAACATTGAATCTTGAAAGTGCTATATTATTGATGCGCACTAGGTAAACCTCAGTGCAAACTACAAGGCACTCAATAATGGGCTTAATCCATGAGTTTGTTTGTCATCCGCTGTTTGGAATATGATGGCTGAATGTTCGAACCAATCTAAATGACATCTAGGAGGATAAGCTTCATGAATAAGAGATGTATTACTAACTTGTTACTTGAGTGTGTTGCTTTTTCTGCTAGAAATTGACAGTATTTCTCTACCATGCAAAGCACCTCGACCAGGCTCCGCTCCTGGATCACATGCTTGATCTGATCATAGAAAGAGAACACCCCATTTATTAGAACTACAAAGGAGAGGAGATATGCTCTTCTTTTCTTTTAACAGGCCATGGAAACGAGGAATTACACGAAGTAGAGCTTGTTCATGATGACCAAGGTTGAGCAGCTGAACAAGATCAGATCGCGCGTGAGAAAAACGACTCTGATGCTGGTTCTTCAGAGCAGCAGCTCGAGCAACAGCATGCCTTGCCCATTTCTTCAGCTTCGAGTCCCTCTCCATTTACTTGCTCTTCTGCCTCGTTCGCTACTCTCTCCCTACCTTGTTCTTGTTTGTCCAAGCTCTGTCTCACTAGGCTTCGAGCTCGAATTGCCAAAGATTCCAAGATGTTGGCAGCAACTTCCCTTGTTCTGTTTGTGTATTTATATGCATGGTGATTGGCAGCAATGAAATGGTTTCATAGGACAAGGTCTAAGATAAATCTGAACGTGTCAGGTTATTTATTAAATATTTGATTCAAGTGTTTTGAGCAGGTTAATGAGATGTACTTGGTCAAGTTAATGGTTCCTGATTTTCCAGGAAATAGATTAAATCAAGAGTCCTGGACAATTTCAATGTACTTGGGCAAGGAAGAGAGAACGGTCAACCATATTGGGCTGAATTTTCGAACGGGTAAAGTTTGGATTATAACATAATTCAAGTGGGTTGATTGTGTGATACATCTCCTAGAAGACCAAGCAAAGCGTTAGCAAAAGACGGGATAGATAATGTAGAAGACCAAGCAAAGCGTTAACAAAAGACGGGATAGATAACGTAGCATCTCATGAGATATCATATGGACAACCCAATGACGCCCGAGTTCAATTTCGGAAGGATCTCCGATGCTGAATTCTCAATCAAACTAGCCATCAGCCGTGCACATTTAATCAACCTAAACGGCGACACAAAAAGCACAACGTATGGAACATGAAACCGAGAGCTATACACATGCGTTTGAAAATGATTGCTGGCAAACGCTCGGATGTCTTCCTGATACGTCTATAGTAGCATGACAGGGCACCAAGTTAGAATGGCAGTTCACTCGGGTGAGCCAGCTCAACTTTCATTTGTTGGATGGGGTTCACTCCTTGTGGATGAAATACGATGAAAAAAAAATCCATATTTTAATTTAACTAGTTTACTGTCCCGTTGATACGCGGCTATTTTGTTGTTGCGATTTTTTTTTCCCCACTTTCGAAAGAAACACATTGATAATAAACTCCGATCAATGATGATTATTCTAATTTAATTGAGAAACATGTTCAAGCAATATTGTGTAACATAAATAAATACTACGAATACGAAAACATGGGTCTAAATCATGACAAATAGTCATAATCTTGAGAATGAAATTAAAAATGCATTAAAACTAGTGTGTGGTTCATGACGTATGGTTTAGGCTATCCACTTTCGTTCATTTTTTCTCCTTAATCTTTCTTACAACACTTGTCCTTCTTAATTTTCTATCCCATGTTTTGTCTTGCGATGAAATACAATCGACGTCAAGTTGGTGTCCGATTCCAAATATGTCGACATGTGTTTGATGTTTTGATGTTTGGTAATCTTCCAATTTTAATTTTATGTTTTCTGCTACTTTCTTATTTGTACACAAATTTTTTCGAATATAAGTTTTTGTGCTTTCACAAGAAACAAATTCTTTAAAGACGATCTAGCTAAAATACACAAATTACTAATATAAATGTTCATCTATATCGTAATTTTAAAATGGATTGTTGTGATGGGGTGTGAAATATTATATTAAAATGAATGGTTGTGATTGGTTGCGAAACATTAGATTTTAATATATGTACATAACATAAACAATTAATCTTATGTAATTAATGTTGTGAATGGTTATGAAATCTTAGATTAAAAGATATAAATGGCTCTTGTGATTGGTTATGAAATATTAGATTAAAAGATATTGATGGCGTCTTATGGGACGTTATGACATACCGTTCAATGGTTTGTGTAATTATATATATATATATATATATATATGTTAGTTTACTGTCCCGCGCGCTACGCAGCTATTTTGTTGCTGCGTTTTCTTCCACTTTCGAAAAAAACACATATTGATTATAAAATATGATCAATGATGATTAAATTATTTTAATTTAATTGAAAAATACGTTCAAGCAACATTGTGTAACATAACTAAATACTATGAATATGAATAACACGGGTCTAAATCATGACGAATAATTAGAGTCTTGAAAAATATGATTAAGAATGCATTAAAACTAATACGTTCGTACGATGACGTATGATTTAGGCTGTCCACTTTCGATCGTTTTCTCTACTAGAGATCTTTCTTACAACACTTGTCTTTCTTCATTTTCTATCACACGTTTTGTCCTACGATGAAATACAATCGGCATCGAGACGGTGTCTGATTGCAAATATGTCGATATGTGTTTGATGTTTTGAGTTTCACTTTCTTTTTCTTTTTCTTTTCTTTTCTTCTTTTTTTTTCTTAGATGTGTTTGGTTATCTTCCAATTTTAATTTTATGCTTCTTGCTGCTTTCTGATTTTGTTCGTCGACGTTAAATATCTTACTTACAATGAACTTCTAGACTAATAAAGAGAAAAATCTGTAAACTAAGTTGGTTTTCATAATCAGAATTTTATCTTTGAGTGGTATCTGATCCGAACAATTGTCGCAAACTAAGTTGTTTTCCATTTGTATCATTTTGTGACGTTACTTCGTGCAAGCATTGTAGTACCATGGATAAACTTCATAGAGCTTAATAATGGTTGCATTGCACAAGAAAAAAAAAGAAAAAAAAAAGACAAAAAAGACAAAAGAAAAAAAGAAAACAAGAAAAAAGAAAAAAAAAACACTTTCATCTATAAGAAGATTATTTTTTGTATGTCTTATCAATAGTTGTACATAATTATAGAGCTCATTGTTTCAATTTTGTAGTAGGTTATTATTTACCTTACTTGGTAGAGTATACTCTAAAATTTCTATAATAGTTCTTTTGTAAGAGTTATACACAAAATTTCTGTATTGGTGAAAAATGTGTAGTGTTTCTTATGCATATTGAAGCGTATGACGATGAAAATATAATCATTCTAGCACATCATAAAATGAAGGTTAGTTGATTGAAACAATATACTATAGTGCAAGTATTAAAATTCTAATTATTGTTGATTGAAAAAAAAAAAATTCATAATGGATAGAATCAGAGCATTTATGACTGCAATTATAATAGAGATGATCTAGATGATACTTTCATCTTTAAGTTTTTCTTCTTCTTGTCACTATATGGGTACGAAATATGATGCACACAAATTTTATGGAATATAAGTTTTGGTTTTTTAATAAGAAACAAGTTTTTTAAAGACTGTCTAGTTAAAATACACAAATTACCAATTTAAATGTTCATCTATATCATAAATAAAAAATCACAAGATATGGAGTAAAAAATCATAAGATTAAAATGGATGGTTATGATTGAGTGTGAAATATTAGATTAAAATGAATGGTTGTGATTGATTGTGAAATATTAGATTAAAATATATTAGATTAAAAGATATGGGTGGGTCTTGTGATTAATTATGAAATATTAAATTAAAAGATATTAGATTAAAGTTTTAAATAAAAAACCATAAGATATGAAGCAAAAGATCATAAGATTAAAATAGATGGTTATGATTGGGTATGAAATATTAAATTAAAATAAATAATTGTGATTGATTGTGAAATATTAGATTAAAAGATATTGATGGGGTCTCGCGAGACTCCATGACATATCGTCCGAAGGCTTAGTATAATTATATATACTAGAATACTGCCCAGTGCGCTGCACGGTATGAAAAATTATAAAGAAATTATAATGCCCCGATTTTAAAATCCTTTTCTGTAAACCCTCGTGGCATTACTGTCGTTAGGATCCCACAAACCATAGCAAGACAATTCAACTTAAATCGGTTTAGAATAAATCCAAATGAAAATACACTTAATGCATTATCAAACTAGATCCACAAGTTTACTTATTTATTACATATTAAAGCAGCAGAAACTTAGAAATGTTGTCCCAA
>JAOVYX010022798.1:0-14205 GCA_035668315.1 Drosera spatulata
CTATCCCTTATTGTGAGATTCTCAATATTTTGAGTGTACCTCCTTTTGTATCTCCTCCTTTTGTTAGTGGATTTTTCATCGTCCGCGACCGCCCGTGGTTTTCTCCCGCAAGGGTTTCCACGTAAATTCTCTGTCTCATTTAATTTTGCGCACTTATTATTGTTTGTGTTTATTATTAACGGACCCGTTCGTAACAGTTATACATGTGTCTCTATATCTCCCTCAAGCTGGAGATGGTGATTGATGTCTTGAGCCTGAACCAGCTTGCATTTCGAAATCTTTATACCCTACATTGCTTGAAGCAGAATCATGTCCCATTTCAGCTAGCATTTCTAAATCATCATGCTCTACATTGCTCGAACAAGGACCATGGACCCTTCCAAGCTTTTGGAGCAAGAATTTGTGTTGATAAGAAGGTAAACTCTTGGTTGGACCATCAGCTAATTGCTCATCTCAGGGAGTATAAACAAGAGTTACCAATCCTTCCAATACCTATTGTAAAATGGCAATCAATCTCTATATGTTATAGTTCTTTCATGGAAAACTGAATTTTGAGCAATATGGAGAACTGAAATATTATCACAATGCAAGGAAACTGGTGCAAGATCGTCAATGTCAAATTCAGACAACAATCTAACCAACCAGGTTCTTTCTCAGGCTGCTTGGGACATTGCCTTATATTCAGCCTCACAGTACTTTACGTCTTAGATCTCCAACACATAGGTGAATCACCTAATAAAACCACATATCCAGTTACTGACTTTCTTGACACAGGGCATGATATGCCCAATCTGAATCAGTAAATGCTCTCATGGACAGCTGGGAATTTGTCCTGAGCATTATTCGTTGTCCTATTGTACCTTTAAGGTATTTAAGGAGATGATGAATTGCCAAAGGATGATATTCTGTTGGTTTCTGCATGAATTGGCCAAGGGTTTGTACAACAAAAGAGATATCTGGTCTAGCATTTGTAAGGAAGTTTAATTTACTTATTAAGACCCTGTATATAGCTGAAACGAGTTGCTTCCATACCCAAGAAGTAATGTAAGTAGCCAAGATCATTTACACTGAACATATTATGCAAATGCTCCTTGAGACTATTTATGCAATGCAAACTTGATCCAGCAATGATAATATCATCTACATATATAGCTACTACAGTCATACTATGAATTTCCTTCCGAATAAACAATGAATAGTTCATTTTTAGACTGAAGAAACCCACATACTTGCAGTGCTTTGCTCAATTTATCGAACCATTGTTTTGAAGCCTACTTTAGACCATAAAGAGCCTTTCTCGGTTTGCATACTTTGTTCCCTGCATTGCTCATACCAGGTGGTGGTCTCTCATATACTTTGTTCAATGTAAAAATGCATTGTGGTCATTTTTACCACAGCAACAACAACAGCAACAGATGTATAATCCACCTTTGCTGACAGCAACAGCAGCAAGTGCTCTTATTGTGGTCATTTTTACCACAGGAGAGAAGATTTCATTGAAATCCTCTCCTGCCACTAGTGAATACCAATAGCAACCAATCTAACTTAATATCTTTCTAATGTGCGATCAGCTTTTAACTTCACTTAAAGCACCCACTTGGAACCAATTGCCTTCTTTCTAAATGGTATATCAATCATTTCCCAAGTTTTGTTTCTAGAGAGTGCCTCCAATTCTTGGTTCATGGCTAAAACCCATTTAGAGTGCAAAGATGCCTCTTTATGTTATTTGGGTTCACAAATTTCCATCAAGAGAAGCAATTTTCTCCTGTGCTACAGAAAAAGACAATAAAATTGAACAAGATCACCAAGATGAGATGGTTTATAATGCTCATAATCCTTCAAATATGAAAGAATTTTAGGCACTCTAGATGAAAGTCTAAGGTTAGTCTGGGGAGGCGTACTCCTCTGTGAGGGTCCCTCATGTATAGCAGGTTCATGAAAATGTTCAGGTTGTCCTGAACTGAAGGGAACATTATTCCCATTCCCTTCATCAAAAGATGCAGAACATATAAGACTAATAGAAGAATTCGTACCTTCAATGTGCTCAAATGGAAAGATAGACTTATGGAACACCATATCTCTTGATTCAACTACCTTGAAGTCTTCAAGACTAAGAAACTTGTATGCTTTTCTGGAATAGGAATAACCCACAAATACACAACACCTCCAGCGTCAAACTTATCCCTTGCTTTGACGCACAGGTTACCCCAAACATTAAACAAGATCAGCACAATGTGGCCATGTTTGAATCATTTTCTTTGCTAGTTTCTTATTGATATACTTATATATATGATCTGTCAGTCAAATATTAACGTCTCTATTAGATGAAAAGTAGAGCTCTATGTGGTCATCTTTGAATATATAGCTTGTTCATTTCTTCTTTAATCAGATCTTCAGCTTACATATGATGAAAATTAGCTAGTAATTCCCACGCCAAACAAAACCCTGTAAAATCTAGCTTTAAACATATGCTTTATTTTCAGCTAACTCTAACTTTTTTGTGCCAGTTACATTTACATCATATACTCAAGAAGCCAGTATGTTCATGCATAATTGAGGATCTCGTGTTGGTACCCAAGACGATGGGATCCAGGAAAAGCTAAAGAAAATGATAAGAGAAGCAGAGGCACAGTTTGGAAGAGCTGGAGATGTAAAACCCAAAGTAGAAATTACAAATAGTCTACCTGGACGTAAACTGAAGAGAGAAATTGAGATTCAGTTGTAGAATGTAGAAAGAGTGCAAAAGGAGGTACACAGCATCAAGGAATCAGTTCAAATAAAGACATATTCGAGCCGTATATTGCTCAAAGATCATGTAACTAAAATCATGGGGTGATTGAAGAGTTCATGCGGCAAAATTTGCCCAATGAACCCACACTTTAAATCATTCAAGCTCTAGTCTGCTTTTAGCTACTAGAAATCTCAAGGGTCAGCTATTTGAGGATAATCTGAAACTAATCCTGTCTTTGTTGGATGATGATGGTGTAGCTACTATCAATGTGTAACAACTATACCATCATCATCTAACAAAAACAGGATTAGGTTCAAATTCACCTCAAACTATGCTATACCCTAAAAAGAAGAGTATGCAACCTCTAAAGGAGGTTGATGAGTCCCGTAATATGGCTAATCAAAATGATACATCATCTTGGGAACAAAGATGAAGTTAATAAAGAAATCTCAATTTGTTATGCTTATAAAGATGAAATTTGGTATCGCGATCAAATTGAAGATACATTTGTCTATCATATGGCTCATGATGCTGAGTTGAGTTCTGACGAGGATTTCGAGTCTCGAAGTATGGATGAGTACAAACAAAGAAGTGATTGACCAAGATGAAAAGAAACGATCCAGGTCGAGCTAAAATCGCCTGAAAAACGCAATGTGTTTGGGCCCATAGTCCGAACTCCATAACACAATAAACCTATCGATTACAAATGGGTGTTTGTGTGTAAACCCAATAAGAAATGAAATTGTGAGGTACAAGGCACAACTTGTTGTCTAAGGGTTCTCACAATACCTGAAGTCAATTATGAACAAATGTGTTCTCTTATAATGGATGGAATAAAGTTTTGCTTCTTAATTAGTATGACAGTCAAAGAAGGCTTGGATATGTATCTCATGGGCATTGTTACGGCATACCTTTTATGGCTTATTAGATGTCGATATTCACATGAAAATCCCTAAAGGGTACAAAGTACCGAGCTCTTTGATACCACAATGTCTATATTTGGTTAAGTTACAACGCTCTTTATACGGATTGAAACAATCCGATCGAATATGAAACAATCGGCTTAGTGAATATCTATTACGAGAGGGGGATATGAACGATAAAGTTTGTGCATGAGTATTCATTAAGAAATCGACTAATGGTTTTGCCATAGTCATTATATATGTTGACGATTTGAACATAATCAATACCACCAATGAAATCATGAAAGCCCATGATTACTTAAAGAAAGAATTCGAGATGAAAGATCTCGGCAAAATAAAGTTTTGTATTGATATACAGGTGGAACACCTAATAACAGGGATCCTTATCCACCAATCGACGTATACGGAGAAAATTCTTGCTCGATTCAGATGGACAAAGCCCATCCATTAAGCACACCCATGGTGGTTTGTTCCCTTGATATTAAGAAAGATCTATTCCGACCTAAGAAAGACGATGAAGATCTTTTATAGATCATGAAATGCCATATCTTGGTGCTATTGGTGCATTGATGTACCTAACCAATTATATAAGAACAGACATTGCTTTCTCGATCAACTTGTTGACAAGGTTTAGCTCTGTACCTACTTGTCGGTATTGGAATGGAATCAAGCACATTATGCAGCTATTCTAGGAAGTCTAAATCTGATCTCGTCGGGTACGCTGATGGTGGATACTTATCAGATCCACACCAGGCCCGGTCTTAAATAGGATATGTGTTCACGCACAATGATGCAGCTATATCCTACAAATCCACAAAACAAGACCTTGTGACCACTTCTTCAAATCACTCTGTGTGATTTAGATCGGTGATCCAACATATCCAACAATCATGTGGAATTTTCGACATCGAAACATCTACTATGATCCATGAAGACAATAGCGCTTGTGTTGCACAGCTCAAGGAAGGCTTTATAAAGGGCGACAGAACAAAGCACATCAATCCAAAGAACTTCTATACTCATGACCTTCAAGACGAAGGAGTCATCCACATTCAGCAGATCCACTCGTGCAACAACCTAACTGATCTATTTGTCAAGGCGTTTCCCAAATCATCTTTCGAGCAGTTAAGGTACAAGATTGGCTTGTGGCATCTCAACGAACTTTCGGGGTGAGGTGATGCGCACTTCAGGGGGAGACTGTACTCTTTTTTCTTCGATTAGGTTTTTATCTAGCTGACTTTTTCCTATAAGATTTTAACGAGATAGTCGCGAGCACCCAACTATTGTTCATATTATCAAAGGAAAAGTGTTATAATATAATATATTTGGATAAACATGAGCAATGAGATAAGTAGGAATAATATTGCACATACATAACGTCAAGGAAATAAGGACAAAATCAATGACGTCCATTGTTGTGCAAGCTTTTACTTCGTTATGAAGTATTCGTTGTATTGGGATGTTCTTCATTATGAAATAAGCTCCTAAAGCTCTCTATAAATAAATTTATAGTCGTTGTATTTCAAATCACTTTTGAATAGAAAAGCAACACTCCTTATTTTCTTTCGTCCCAAATCACATCTCATATAACAGTTCCAAGATTTGTCAAGTGATTTAGATTTTATCGAAGCATGCAATCAACTTTAGTTTTGATATACACATATAGAGATGATAATGCCACATGGAGGTATCTCCCATTAAAATACACACTCCTCTGAACTCTATAAGTTTAAAAACTCTACGTAAGACAACGCAAAATGTTTTTTTTATTTTAGTATAATGATAATGTCGTTGATAAAAAAATGTTATTGCCATATTTACTGTAATTTTTTTTAAGGAAAGAATCCATGTAAAGAATTTAAACATTATTGTTGAGGCTTTCAAGGGGTGAAATATCATTGTAGTTTTTGTTAGTGTTCGTGTTGCACTCATTTCTACTATAACGCAATGGGCTGGTGTTCACTAGCAGCACCATGTTATATTACAACAATAGTATTAACTATAATCTATTATTTTATAATTAAATTATTTTCTAATAAGAAAAAAGGTATAGTTTTCTTGTGCTTCTTCTACATATATTTCTAAAATTAAGCCATAAGTTTCGCTATCATGAAATAAAAGAGAATTGAATTTTGAAACTTCTTTTTCGTCCAATCCCTTCGCTACCATATCACCTTGTGACGTCTTTGGCAAAAATTTCGGTTTCGTTTAACCAAAAAAAAGCCTAGTCTTCTCAAAAAACCAAAAGCAAAAGCGAACCAAATTTAACTCAATTTTTCGATTTCGGTTATTTTGGTTACAAGAAAAAAATAATAAAAGATTATTATTTTGGTTTATTTTGAAAGCTAAACCGAACTTCCCTTAAATACCGAAAAGCGAAACCCGAATCATATTCGAATCGATTTTCGGATATTTCTTTCACCCCTAGTCCTCAGCCGGCCACCAACCTTGTTCCACTTCAGCCATGTCCCCCTTCCTCGCCCCTACCTCAATTTCTCATTACCTCTCCTCCTCCTCCTCTCCAAATTTCACTTCTATATAACTCACCAGCTCTCCCGTTGATCGATCCACGCTATCAACTTAAGTTTTGATCTACATATATGTAGAGATGATAATGCAAATGGAGATACCTCCATTAACCACACACTACTCAAGTCTTTATAAGTTCAAATAAACTATGCCAAGTTACCAAGAAATGAAAGGGATGAAAAAGACAATGTAACTTGGTTTTTTACACTAATATGGTAATGTTGTCGATAACAATGTTACTCCAACAAAATTTATTACAATTTTGGAACTTTAAAACCATTCATAAAATCTATTCTGATTTTAATGAAACCGGTTGAAGATTTCAAAAGGTGGAATATCATTGTGGTTTTTATTTTAGGCCAAAATTACTAGAGATTTTGTTGCGATACCTGACATATATTTTATATTTGATCATCAACAGACAGGACATGAGAGATGCTGTCAGAGCAATCATGATGTCTCGTCTTAAGGCTGTTAATTGGATGGTTTAATTGGTTCGATTTGTTACAAATTCTTTTTTTATAATCCAAAATCAAATCTGAATCAAATAATTAATAGATTTAAAAATCAAAATCATTTATTAATCGGATCGATTTTTTTGATTTTTAAACGAATTTATTTATACGATTTTTTATGATTTTATCTTTAGTATTTTGAGATTCTAATTATATATATCGTTCATTAAAATAAGTTCATAAATTTTTGCTACAAATGTTTACAAAAAGATTTAGATATATAGAATTAAAAAAACAAAACAATATAATAATCAATTTGATCGGTTTTAATTTATCAATTTTGATAACAGTTCAATTATCAATTCGATTTCTATTTTAACCGTTTTAATCTTATCCTTGAGCAACACCTACTCAACTACAAACCTACAAATCCATGATTCCTATTGCAAATATAATTTAAATCAAAATCTATAATTTCATAATTAAATTACTTTTAACATGTACTACTAAAAAGTATAGTTTTCTTATGTTTACTTTTTCATATTTAAAAATTATTAAAATAAGCCATAAATTTCCCTTTCATGAAAAAGTTGAAATTTAAACTTTGAAACCTCTTTTCGTCGGATCCCTTGGCTGTCATATCCCCCTTATGGCGTCGTCGACCGGCCACAGACCCTTGTTCGACTTTGGCCTTGTATACATTTGGGGACAAAAAATCCTTTAAATGACTATTTTCATCAACGTCCGTAGAAAAACTCATTTCCTCTTTCTTCCTCGATAATTAAAGGTGTGATAATTAAAGGATGTTCGATATATGAAAGTGTTCAAATTGACTCCAGAACTTTCACCATCAAAGGACTTTTCGTTATAGGATTGTTTGGATCAACTTATCAGCTCAAATTAACGACCAATATTTTAACGATCATATTTTGCGATCGAAATTCGATTGCAATTATTATTTAACAATCGAAATCACTGTTTAGTGATGAAAAAATTGATCATAAAATCCTGTTGACTTTGTAGTGCAATAATTGACTCATTAATAATTCTCTCATTATTTTTTCATATCATTACATTACTCATATTCAACTCCTTGGTGTACTTTGCTCCATCTGTTTTCCTTGCAGTTAATCTTTTTTCGTATATGACAACTGACACATAGAAAATGAAACCAAAATTTTTGCCTTTGAGAATTTAATTTCACTTTAGCAAAAAAGCATTATAAATTTATGAATGAAACCTTGTCTGTTTATAGTGTCCTGTATATTGATAGTAAAAGTGTGTTCTCGCTTTACATTGAATGCATATTCTTCTTCATTTCTATTCTGCTTTGAGGATACGATGTATCAAAACCTTGAACTTATTTTCGGAAAAATGATAACGAAAATGTTTCGAACTTTTTGCTTTGGAGTTCGGATCACTTTTCTTTTCATTCTCATAGGCCATAGCGAGCCTATATATAATCTAGTTACACATCTGAATCTATGACTAATAATGCCCGGGCCTTAGATTATTTGTAACAATGTTTCTATTTTCATCCTTATTAAACTATGTTATATAGTCATTCTATTATTTAGGGATTCAACTTTCAACTCATTCATTTAACAGATTTTTTGTATTGATTTTTTATCTTTCATAACATAATTAAGCTATTCATAAATATTTGAAAATACTTTTTTCCCAGAAATTCCAAATGATTATTTTTTTTTTCAAACGTATCAATTTAAATTGACAAAAGAACGAATTGTGCTTCGAGTTCAACATGAAAAACCAATACTGCAGAACAAATCAAAACAAAAACCCAAAAGAACACACTCATGTTCAAACCCTAGAATATGTGTTGTCGTATTATCCATGAAAAAAGGTTGAATTAATGCTTGAAAACATGAATCGATGGCGATAACTTCAATAATAACATAGATTGGTTGCAAGAAACTCGAGCCATGGCATGTGGAAACTGGAAAGGGAGGGATTGTCTTCAAAGATGTTGTGGAAAGGGAGAGGGAGTTTGGGAGAGAAAATGTGTGCGGACCCCAATATGTTTTGGGTGACGTGGTTGAAAAAATCTGGATAGAACCGTGTTGTTGCTTCTCTACTAGTAAAGAATAGCAAGTGATATAAGGAGGGTGTTTGGAGAAGGAGAACAGATAAAAGAAGCGATTTGTTATGGGGTTAGATTTTTGTAATTCGTGCGACACTCAAGTTATTTACTTCTTTATTCGAGTTCAACCTAACTCGTCACCCAAAGGTGATGTTTGAGAACACAAGAGAGTTTGGACTTGAAAACAAGTTTGTATTGAGAATATTTGAAGGTTTACAAAGTTTTGAGCTTACAAGAATGTGATGTCTTGAAATGGCTTGGAATTGCTTGGGATGAGATGAGATGAGATGCCTTGACCAAAGACCTCACCACTATATATACTACTCCATGGAGAGTTATAGATTTGATATTCAGACTCTTCCACACTCTTCTTCTCCTAAGAATGTACAAGAACTCCCTAGAAAACTTTTCCTAACTCTAGGGAATTTTAGAGAATTTCGAAGAACCTTAGAATAGAATGGAATTGTCTAGAGAAACGTGAAGAACTCTAGACAATTCTTCAATGCGAACCCCATAAATTAGCCCGTCCGTGACATACTCCTCCACCTATGTCGCGAACGTCCTCGTCGCGACGCCCTTGCATGACTCGGTCCTTTCCTGGAGTCGTCGCGAGAAGCTTTTGAGCATCCATCTTGCCGTCGTGGAGGGAGTTCCTTCCCGTATTCCTTCGACAAAATTGTGAGATCTTCTTTGGCACCTCCCTAGCCACGTGAGAGATCTCATCTTTTTCCAAGTAAGTAGGTTCCTCACTTTTCCTTCCCGTAAGGAGTTACATGGTTGCGATCTTCTTCGCTTGAGCCTTCTTCGCTAGTCGTACCATCGGGACCACGCTAACTCCGTCATCCTTCACTATGTGCATGACATTAGCGAAGGGGATTGGTATCGCCTTCACACCCTCGATGAAGTCGATGCCAAACACCAAAGGATAGTCGTCCATGGGAACGACCGTGAGATCCACTGATCCCGTGAAATCAATGCGAAGCTGCACATCACGGGCCAAGTCATCGATTGGTTCGGCTTTCGAGTTCACAGCCTTGAGCATACCTTGCTCTTTGTCGACTCGGAGTCCAAGTCGCTTTGTCTCTCCCTGCGAGACAAAGTTATGAGTTGCCCCGGTATCAACCTAGGCATGAGTTGTGTACGATCCGATCCCCGCATCGACGTACATTCGATGAAGACTTCTCCTCCGTGGTCTTCACCGCATTAAGGATCCTCAATGAAGACTTCTCCTCCGTGGTCTTCATCGCATTAAGGATCCTCAAAGATCTCATCTCTTGCACGGGTTCCTCCTCCAAACGAGCAGCCATAGCCGTGAGAACGTTCTTCTTCGGGCACTCCCAAATCAAGTGAGGGCCATCGCATAAGAAGCACTTTACCTCACCCTTGGACTTTCCCACGTCCTTGGATGTGCTCCTTTTCCACCCCCTTTGCTCTTCTCTTTTCGAGTCACTCCTGCTAGCGAAACTCGAAGTCGGCTTGATCCCGTCGTGGCTCTCTCCTCCACTTTTCTCGGAATCACTCATCGACACCCTACCCCTTGGAGACTCGTTCATCTTGAATTCGATGAAGATTCCGCCGTCGCTATGACCGCCGCAAGAGTTTGGACACCACGTCGTTGTAACTCTTGTTGTGCCCATGGTGGAAGTCCATCCTCGAAGTAGATGAGTTTGTCTTCCTCGGACATATCGCTAATTTGGAAGAGCAACTCCGTGAAATCCTTCACGTACTCCCGAATCGTGCCCGTATGCCTTAACTTCCGAAGTTGTTTCTTGGTAGTGTTGTCAATTTAGTAGGCTGGGCCGAATTTCGGTCCGGGCTTCGAAGCCCGATACTGTATCTCGAACGGGCCGACCCGGCCTGTGGGTCTTGGTCAGACGCGCCTAATGGGCTACTGTAGCTCGGACGGGCCGGCCCGGCCTGTGGGCCTTGGTCGGACGCGCCTAATGGGCTTTGCCCCTGGTGGATGCCTGTCCGGCCTGGCCCATGGTCCGGGCTTCCGGTTGATCGGACGGGCCGGGATTTTTTCCGTCCGGCCCAATCAACCGGAAGCCCATTTTAAAAAAAGAGCCATTGGTAGAAACCGATGACGGTTTTCCGAAAACCGTTGACGTTTTTTGTGAAAATTGTGTGCATATTTTGGGTAGAGAACACTGGGAATTTTGAAAAGGTGAAAACCGTCAACGGTTTTTGTGAAAACTGTGTGCATATTTTGGGCAGAACGTTGAGAATTTTGAAAAGTTGAAAACCGTCAACGATTTTTGTGAAAACTGTGTGCATTTTGGGCAGAAGAACGCTGAGAATTTTGAAAAGTTGAAAACCGTCAACGGTTTTTGAAAATCGTCAACGATTTTTGTGAAAACTGTGTGCATATTTTGGACAGAACGTTGAGAATTTTGAAAACCGTCAACGTTTTCTTAAAAACGTCAACTGTTTTTGCTATATATTTCATATTTTTTATATTTTTTTCGGACCGGGCTAAAGCCCGTCCGCCGGACCGTCCATTCATCGGGCCGGATCAAGTCCGGATCATGGCCGGATCGGGCCGAGCCGGACTATTCAAGTCTCAAATCGATGTCCGATCCGACCCGTGTCCTTGGAATGGGCTTCGAAAAGCCCGTCCGACAGCTACTGGGTCGGGCCAAGTCCAGACAAAACTTGGACGGATCGGGCCGGACTGACGGGCCGGGCCGGTTTTTGACAACATTATTTCTTGGTTTCGTATTGGGTATTCTCCGGATAGAAGTGGAGTTTAAGATCCTTCTTGAAGTCATCCCGCTTCTTTATAGTGAATGTTCCCGCTTGAACATCACCGTAACGACGACGCCCCCACCTAGTCACCGTGTCCGAGAGAAATATAGATGCGGTCTTGATCTTCTCCTCTTCATCTCTTATGCCCAAGAGATCAAAGTATCGCTCCATGTTGTAGAAGAAGGTGTCGACCTCCTTAGCATCACGTTTTCCCGTGAACGGCTTTGCTTTAGGGGGTTCGAACCGCTCCATCTTCCCAAAGCTTGTTCCTCCATTCGCTATGGTCGTCTTGCATAGCGATGTTTCTTCCATCAAGACCCTCATCTCCTCTTGGAGAGTGGCCATCACCGCACGTACCTCATCCATTTGCGCTCGAAACTCCTTGCGAAGAGTGTCCAAGCATGAGTTGAGAGTATTTTGCAACACACCCCTGAGACATTCCTCCCGAGCTTCGATAACATCGTTGCTAGGCACATCTTCCTCCAACCAATTTGTCATCTTAGCCACGATCTCTTCCACCCGCGAGAGTCGTGACTCCATGCCGTTTGAACATCCTTCGACTTTCCCCTTCCTTTGCGCATGGTTACATTTACGGTGTTCACCTCCTCGGGAATTCCATGCTCGACAACGCTGGAATCCGCCATCTCTTGTACGAACCTTTGCTATGATACCAACTGTCACGGGGTTAGATTTTCGCAACCCGTGCGGCACTCAAGTTACTCACTTTTTCACTCGAGTTCAGCCTAACTCGTCATCCAAAGGTGATATTTGAGAGCACAAGAGAGTTTGGACTTGAAAACAAGCTTGTATTGAGAACACTTGAGGGTTTACAAAGTTTTGAGTTTACAAGAATGTGATGTCTTGAAATGACTTGGAATTGCTTGGGATGAGATTGGGATGAAATGAGATGAAATGTCTTGGCCAAAGGCCTCACCCCTATCTATACTACTCCATGAAGAGTTCTAGATTTGATATCTAGACTCTTTCACACTCTTCTTCTCCTAAGAATGTACAACAACTCCATAGAGAACTCTTCGTAATTCTAAAGTATTCTAGAGAATTTCAAAGAATCCTAAAAAAAATATGAAATTATCTAGAGAAATATGGAGAACTCTAGATAATTTCTCAATGCGAACCCCAAAAATTGATAGACTGGACACCTTTTTTTGTGAGATTCTTTGAATTAAGGGATAGGGAGTGGGTTGAGAAACCCCCTGCAAATAGCTCTTAGTTGCAATGTTTGAAGCCAGATGTCAACTTTCGTCTCAAAATTATGAGTAGTATGAGGATTGAGGAACGAGTCCCTATCTCATTCCTCTCAAAATAGTACACACCCTTTCCTTTTGCATTATTTTCACAGAATTGTACAAAAGGGGTGTGGAGGGGTGTGGGAAGGATGCAATGACCGTGTGAATTGAAAGGGATGAGTAACAATTGGTCTGTGATATTGCGGATGAAATTATCGTAATAAGTCGATACGGCCTACACTACCATATAAGTAGCTGGATGTATCATATACTCCGAATTTCCGGTATCCATCCACTCCGAATTTCCAGTATCGAGTATAAGCTTTTTGGTTTCTTGTTTATTATTAATTCAACACCTTTAGGACACTACCCTTATCTTTGAAGGATACTTAATGAACTTTAATGTATCAAAATTGTATGGAAATGCAAGATTTTCATAAAAAAAACCAATTAAACTTACGCTAATTCTAGAAGCGAAGGTATGTAGAGAGCCATAAATCACTTATGGTCAAGACTAATGATATTTTTCTCACACGACATTTTCATTATATTTAGCCAAAATTGAAGACATAACGTCATCCATTACATCATCGTCCCATGTTACACACATAGACCTCGAACTCTCGTAGCACTTTCCTACGTGTTAGGAAAAAGACTAAAACACCCCTCAAAACAACTAATCCGCACGTGTCTATTTCCATTGGTTTCATCGGCTACTGAAACAAGACAAAGTCAAAAACGAGTTCTCAACTGTAGCTCCATGTTAGCCCCTACAAGTCCCACATATTTACATTCATTGCCATTCTTTTTTCTTTTCCCTCTCATTCCTGGTCTATCTTTATTCCTCCTATATTACCAAACTACCCCTAATATCTTTGATTTTTTGGTTTTGTTTTTGATTTTTTTTTCTCATTTGTTTTTAATATTTCCTGAAGTGTTCTAATGTGTTCAGTGCCGGAACCCATATCCGGCGGACAGATTCGGGTAGCGATACCCGAACAAATCAACCGAATTTGGGAAATTCGAAGCCAGAATCTCCGTGTTCGGATAATAGAATCCGGAATTCATCATGTTGTTGCTGCCCCGTTGTTCGCTCGTAACACTGCTCCGTGTATCCTCTGATGTTACGTTGAGGAACTTCTGTGCCTGCGACTCCACATGACACATTTGTTGTTGTGTCACCTTAGTCGTTGGCACATACGTTTCAGGTCCCTTAATGTCCCGATTCTGACTCAACCCGACCGGATTAAACTCCGACCCGGAATCAAGTCCCGCTAGGGTGCTCCACTCGAAATTCCCCGATCCCAGAATGCTCTGAAGACTCGTTTTGTGGTCCTGTTGAGCCGCGAGGAGCGAATCCATCCCGGGAAGTGCAAAGAATCGATCATCGAACCCTTGAAACGATTCCAACACATCCTCGATCGGAGACCCCAAACCCTCCTCGGACGCCCCCGAGCTATGCTCTCTGACC
>JAOVYX010022799.1:0-14205 GCA_035668315.1 Drosera spatulata
CTGGCAAAAACCGTTGCCGGTTTCTGAAAAATCGATACCAGTGTTTAGTGTTCCAGTTTGAGTTAAACTCAGTGATAAAAAATTGATGACGGTTTTTGAATACCGTCATCGGTTTTTTGTGTTCTAATTTGAGGTGCTCTCAGTGATTTTAAACCGTTAACGGTTTCAAAAACCGGTAACGGTTTTAATGTGTTCCAGTTGATGTGCTCTCAGTGATCGAAAATCGATGACGGTTTCAGAAACCGGTGACGGTTTTGATGTTTTATTTTGAAAGTGGTCTCTATACATCAAAACCGGTGATGGTTTATTGAAAACTGGTGATGTTTTTCCTATAATTGATATTTTTGTATCAAAATCGTTTACGATTTTTCTATAATTTGATTGGATCATCGTGATTTGTACAATACTAAGCCCAAACTTATCTAGATGCTGGGCGAAACCTTGGTTACTTTATTTATTTCAAACAAAAATACAAGATGAGGGGGACATAAAACCTTACCTCATGAACTAATTTAACATTCGAAAAAAATATTGCTATATACATTATCAAAGGTATATCAAAAAATCACTCTAAAGAAGTCACAATATCTTTCATCTCTTCAAAACTCCCATCGAATTGGGAGTCCTCTCGTCGGCTTTCTTGTCTTGCTCCTGGTATCTAGCATCAAGATAATCCTTCCAACATACCAAGCACTCCAAAGATTTGGGACATATCAAGATAATACTTTTTCTAGGAAAGTCTGACGTCATGGAATCCTTGGCTTTGTCTTACTGACTGAGTACCTGACAGCACTAACTTCTGTGAATGGTGGTTTATGTGCATGAAAGTCTTAATATAGCTTACTGTGAAACTAGAGGAGGGAGGGGGGAATAGTCTCTTTTTGTTGAAATATACAATCTAATCAAAATTAGATTGACAGTAGAGTTATTCAGAGGTTACTGCAGTAATGCGGACCTTACTACAGTAATGTTGGTTCCTTTTTGTTTTGTTCTAAGTCAAAGTTGATTAGCAGTAGGGTTTTATGTGCTGTAAACTGTAATATTGAAACACAAAGGTTTTTATATTGGTTAGACAATATAGCTAAAATACGGGTATATCACTTACTTCAGTCTTCCCTTGGTAATCAATGTGATATATCAAGAGGATAGCACTAAATGTGATTGTTTTTGGCTCACAATCAACCTGTCACTTTACAACGTATAAATGACAATACAAATCGAAACACAAGAACTTTTCTTCTCCTCTACAGGACTTGAAATAGTTTCTTGATCTTGATTGTTGAACACTAGTGCTATTCAAACTCTGCTTTCAATAGCTAGCTCAGATTTTCAATTATCAACTTCTTCCTACTTCATTTGAAGCCTTACTGAACTTGTATTTCAGAGCAAAGAAGATCCAGCGATTCAAAGGTTACGAAATTTTGGGCCTTGCCCCCTGTATTTATAGGCAATCCCAAATTTGTAGCCTTTGTTGAACTCATTCTTTCTTGAAATGTCACTTCCATGCTATCCTGGAACCATATTCACAAACCCGTGACCTCTAGTGTTGATACAGAGAAGTACACAGACACAGTACAAAAGGCAACACGTGAACTTTGACTTCTTCTGAACTCTTCTGTAGAACTCAGCCGTACTGTCCTTCAGCCTTGCTGCATTAATCCTTTTCTCACAGAAGCAATTCAGAATCAACAATTCCTTGTTGCAGGAGCCCAAATGCTCAATCCTTACTGTCCCTTTACTCATAACTTCAATGCTGTTAGCCTTATTATGTTTCTCTCTTAACCGCCCTTACTACGTTCCTCTCTGAACTAGCTTTACTATGTTCCTCTCTGAACCATCCTTGCTGCATTCCTCTCTGAACCAGCCTTACTGCACACCCATTATAGGCTCACTTTCCAAGCAGACGAGTCTCAGCCTTGGAATATACTGGAACATTCTAAGACTAGAGTTTGTCTATCTCTCAATTTCTATACATCATGTGTTTGACTCAATAATCTCCTCCTAAATTGATGATAAAAAACTCTATCTAAGCAACAAGAAGATATGCTCATAATCTTTCATATTAATTTAAGAATACATCTCTTGAAAAAGGAAAAAAAAATACATAACTTTGAGATTTTAATTTTATCTCAGTACTCTACCGCTTTTGTCTCTCTGGAATAGTAGGGTCATCATCATTTCTCCTTCTTACCACTTGCTGTTGAAATCTCCCCCTGCTTGCTTTCATTAATGAAAGAATTGTGTGCAAAAACTCTCCCCCTTAAACGGTGCAGTAGTGCTTGAACCTTTCTGCAGTGGTGATAGTGTCTGTAGAGGATCAATGCTGCACCTTTGCCATCTTCCTGTATTTCTTCCTGTATACCCCTATAAGCCTTCCAAAAAGAAACTCTGAAGACCTAAACATGTTACTTTTGTAGCATCCTGGATCTGCTCCTTTGAGAATCTTGACTTATTGTTCAGCTCTCTGACATGCGCCTTTCTTCTTAGTCATTTTGTAAACGCTCAAAATATCAGTGTTTATGCCAAGTTCGCTTGGTTTATCCTCAATGCTGTCAAATTCCTCATCATGAGCATTATGCTTTAATAAAATCCATTCTCGACAGTAGTTCCAGGTATGTTAGACTTGTTATATTCCACAGGATCCCTATATTTAGCACTTGAATTTGGTCTCTTCATATAATTCCATTCGGAACAAGATACCTTGTGGGGTATTTTGAAGATTAAAAGAAGTAAAGAATGTTTTATGTCGAATATGTTTCCTTTGCTTCGGATATTTTGTAGATCATTGATCCAATATTCGTGAGTCTGCCTTAGCCTTCTATGTTTTTGATCTCCTTCATCATCTTCTTCTATTTCGCCCATGACTTGGGAAGCAGACAGTAGTTCGTTGTGTTCCAAAATGAAGTCCAATCCAGTGAAGAACAAAAGGATGACGATATCCTTGATATCATCACCTGGAGGGTTAGGTGTTTGGAAATCTGCAATGAACCCAATACGAAACTTGGTTCCAGATTAGCAAGAGTTGGGAGAGTTAGAGAAATTTTAGAGTGAGAATGTGTTTTGCAATAGGGTGATTGTGAAGAGTGGTAAACATCATGCGTCCATATTAATAAGAAAATAATGTAACTTGTATTGGGAGGTAAAATGGTAGGATATGATGTGCGGTCATAAATTTTCCGTTACTGAAAAACAATGTAATTATGATGTGACCGTTCAGTACATTGGTTCCATGTATCTTACTACAGTAGGGTTTAAACATTACTGCAACAAGGTAGCTGTCCAAGCATTACTACAATAAGGTTTGAACATTTCAGCAGTAGCCTAATGGCTTTGTTCACAAAGCCTGCAATCTCAGGAATGATTGCTAAAATAAATTCTCCTAATTCTCCTATGAAATTAATAAATTTAGATTCATATAAGAATTTTGTGAATATGTCAGAAACTTGATTGTTAGTAGGAATAAATTCCAATTTAAGATTACCTTTTTGCACATGAGCTCTAATAAAATGGTATCTTATATCTATGTTTTTTGTCCTAGAGTGAAGCACAAGATTTTCTGATATAGCAATTACAGAAGTATTATCACAATAGATAGGAGTTCTAAGGATACTTAGCCCATAGTAAGAAGTTATGACTTCATCCATAGGATTTATTGCTATAACAACATATTCTGCTTCTACAGTAAAGGTTGACACATTTGACTGTTTCTTAATGAACCATGACACCAATCTCAAGCCAAGAAATTGACATGCTCCACTTGTGCTTTTCTTGTCTATTCTCCAACTTGCAAAGTCAGCATCTGAGAAACCAATTAGTCCTAACCTAAATTTCTTAGGATACCACAACCCTAAGTCAGGAGTTCCTTTGAGAGATCTTAGGATTCTCTTGATTGCAATAAGGTGTGATTTCTTATGACTGGATTGATACCTGGCACATAAATACACAAGAGTATATGATGTCAGGCTACTGGCAGTAAGGTAAAGCAATGATCCAACGATGTCTCTTTACAGCTTCCAATCAACTGATTTTCCATACTCATCCTTGTCTATTCTAATTGTTGAGCTCATTGGGGTCTTCATCCTTAAGACACTTATATTGGCTTATGAAAATACATTTGTTGCCTTGCTGCACTTGAAAACCCAAGAAATATTTGAGGTCTCCCATGAGACTCATTTGAAACTTGAATGTCATGACTTTAGCAAATCTGTCACACAGTCTCTCATCTGTACTTCCAAATATAATGTCATCAATATATTTTGAACTTATAAGATGTGATCCTTGTGGTGCTTTATGAAGAGATTTGTGTCTTTTTTCCTCTAGTGAATCCATGGTCAATGAAGAAATTTGACAAAGTTTTATACCAAGCTCTTGGAACCTGTTTTAATCCATAAAGAGTTTTGTTAAGTCTGTAGACATACTCAAGGTATTTGTGATCCTCAAAACCAGGAGGTTGTTTTACATATACTTCCTTATGTAATTTTGTATTCAGAAAGGCACTTTTAAAATCCATTTGATATAACTTAAAATCCTTTTCTGCAGCATATGCTAGAAACATCCTAATAGCTTCAAGTCTTGCTACGGGGCGAAGGTTTCATCAAAATCAATCCCTTCCTCCTGTGAATACCCCTTTGTAACAAGTCTAGCTTTATTTCTAATGATAGTTCCAATTTCATCACTTTTGTTCCTAAAAATTCACTTGCATCCTACCACAGGATATTTCTTAGGTCTAGGAACTAGATGTCGTACCTCATTCCTTTTGAATTCATTGAGTTCTTCTTGCATAGCACTGATCCAGACACTATCCTTAAGAGTTTCTTCAATCTTCTTAGGCTCTACCTCTGAGATGAAGCATGCAGAAATCAACAGTATTCCTTTTAATCCTTACTGGATCACTTGCATTACCTATGTGTTCTCGAATGGATGATCTTCTATCCATTGTCTTCTTTTTCTTCCATCTTTCACAGCTTGTTGTTGAGGCTCTACTGCAGGTAACTCTTCTGCAGCCTAATGAAGCTCTACTATAGGAGACTCTTCTGTTGCCTATTAAGGTTCTACTGCTGGAAACTATTATGTGGTTTCCTTTGTTGTGTGCTGGTCTTCTGCAATCTAATCAGCATTTATATCAACATATACTATTGCATTGTCCTCATTATTTTTCTGTGTGTTTGCAAGGTCAGACTCATCAACGAATACTTGAATAGTTTCTTTAACTATGTTAGTTCTTAGATTTAACACTCTAAAAACTTTACCGACAAAAGAGTATCCTAGAAAGATCCCGTCATCTACTTTTGACCCAAACTTTTCAGTGTAGACTCTCTCATTAATATGAATGACACATCTATATCCAATGACGTGAAAGAAACTTCTAGACGAGGTCTTTCCCTTATACTACTCATATGGAGTCGTGTTGTGCAATTTGTGTACAAGGCATCTATTTAGAACATAATATGCCGTATTTATTGCCTCAGCCTAATAACGTTTAGCTAATTTGGAGTCGTGTATAGGGTTCTATTTTTCCTTTCTGCAACCCTTTTTGTTGTGGGGTTCTAGGTGTAGAAAAGTTGTGTCTAATTCCATGATCATTGCAATACTGATCAAAATCATATTGATCAAACTCAGTTCCATGATCACTTCATATTGCAAGAACTTCTAGACACTTTTTGGTTGAAATTTGTCTAAGATGCCTTGTTAACACCTCACATGTGTCACTTTTTCTTGTGTATGAAGAATACCCATGGGTACCTAGAGTAATCATCTACAATGACTAATGTGTATTTCTTCCTACTTAGAGTTTCAACCTCTACTAGACCAAAAAGATCCATGTATAGCAGCTGTAGCACCCTTATTGTTTGATCAGTTGATGCTATTAAAGTTTGCCTTTGTTTGCTTGCCATGTTGGCAAGAGGCACATAGCTTGTCCTTACAAAAGTTAACTTTTGGCAAGCCTCTAACTAAATCTTGAGAGGCACGTTTTGAAAGGTAATGTAAATGTGCCAATCTCCTATGCCAGAGCCATGCCACCTTTTCTGTTTCATTTGTGTAAAAGCAAGTGGTGCCATTGGGTGAAGAGTTCGTGAAATCTACAATTTTAACATTGCCATGTCTTCTCCAAATCAGCTTAATCTCATTCGATTTGAGATCCCTTACTTCACACAAGCCTATGGTGAAGTTCACATCATAACCCTTGTCACATAATTGACTTATGGATAATAGGTTATGGCCAAGTCCTTCAACATAGGCCATATGTTTAAAGACTAGTGAATCGGTACCAAGGGTTCCATAGTCTTTAGACTTACCTGCCTTACTGTCACGAAATATTACTTGGGGACCATCTTCTTCTATGAAGTCTGACAATAAGGCCTTGCATCCAGTCATATGCCTTAAGCATCCACTATCCAGATACCAAGTTAGATTATAATGCTCCTATAAGATATTTCAGTTAGATCATTGGTCCTCAAGATTTAATCCTATCTAATTGGTCTTTGATACCCACACCCAAGTTGATTTCTTGAGCGGGATAGTGTAGTGATAGGTGTTATGACCTTCCTTTTCATATTTGTGGCACATAATCTTTGGCTTTGTGTGTTGTGGCTAGTGAACTCTTCTGCTTTTAGTAGTGTAAAAGGGCTCACCCTGCTGCATTGGGGTGTAGCAGACTACCATCTCTCCCATGGTATAGTTGGATAAGGAATCAATGTTGACCACAAGCTTGGATGTGGTAAAGGTTGATTCCATACTTCTATAGAAGGATAGTATATACAAGTAGAAGAGGGGGGTTTTGAGGAAAGTTGAGATTCTTTTCTTCTACTTGGTCTCCTTTGCTTAGTCTCTTCAGCACTCTTATGCTTTGCTTGGGTAGCAGAGTTGGAATTCGTCTGCTATCCTTTTATAGAAGGATGCTTTGAGTGACTTACAGAAGGGGAAATCTTTGCCTTCTTGATTTTAGGTTTAATGGGGTTACCCATCACCTATCAGATGAAGGTCGAATATGTTGAGACCTTTTTCGAGTCTCAACCTTACTACTAGAGGATGATTTGATGGGTTAAGCCTCCTTAGAGGTCTCAACCTTTGTGCAAGAGCCCAAACCAACTCTAGAGTTCTTGGTGTGAACAAAATGAATTTCATTGAAATATTTTTTTCTTCTATTCCACTTGTTAATCTGAAGTTTGAGTTTCTTATTCTTATTTTTTAGGTGGATCACCTCAGGTTTAGTGACTTCAAGAAGTCCAGAGGTTGACTTAAGTTCCTCTTGGACTCTTTGAGAATGCAGTTCGAGCCTGTCAACTTCAATAGCCCTTTCATTGGCTACTGCAACCTCATCTCTCAATCTATTTCTCTCCTCTGTGAAAACCTTGAAGTTTCTATTCAAGTTATAAGTTTTCTCAGTGAGTTCAAGAATGATTTCTTTCATCTCTTCCTTAGAGATGGTATCAATTTCAAGATCACATACCTCATCATTGTTTTAAGCCATGAGGCACATGAGTGACTTTTAATCTCTGGAGGGGGCTTTTAAGGCAGCATCATCATCGTCTGATTCAGTGTCACTCCATGTTTTTATAGCCAGAGCCTTCCCTTTTCTGAAAGGGTTTCTTTGAGATTGCTGCTTTGGTTTCTTCTTTGCAGCATGGTTGTTTGTAGGTTTCCTACACTGAGCAGCAAAGTGCCCTACCTTACCGTAGTTATAGTAGGTGAGCTTAGAGCCTCTTGGTGCAGGGATGTCTTTGTTTGGTCTTCCCATCTTTTTGAAGTATTTTTTGAATCTTTTGCTTAGCATGGCCAACTCCTCGCTTGAGGCTTCTGACTGTCAATCAGAAGACTCTTCTGTAGTAACCCTTTCCTTTGAGCTTTTGATTTGAGATTTGAGGAAGATGTGCTTCTTGTTTTGATCTATCACCTGGGTCTTCCTCTGCTCAATCTCCAAGTTGTAAGTCAACAGGACACCATAAAGGTTAGAAAGGGTGATTTGATCCATTTTCTTGGACTCCTTTATGGCAGTAACCTTGGTGTCCCACTCAGGGGTGAGACACCTTAGAAGTGTCAAGTTAACCTTTTAAGGAGAAATGTTCTCCCCAAGTTCCCTCAGGGTATTGACAAGAATGTTAAATCTCTCAAAGAACTTTATCAAAGTCTCATTATCATTCATCTTTATGAGCTCATATTGCTAAATGTGAAGATTCACCTTGTTCTCATGGATTTCATCCATGCCATCATTTCTCAGAATCAAGGCATCTCATGCCTCCTTTGTTGATTTGCAATATATGACCAGTTCAAGCATGTCACTGCCTAGGGATTTACTATAATCCCTAAGGCTCGTCTGTCAACTTTAATGAATTCCTTGTCCTCCTAAGAGAAATAGTTTTCCTCTTTGGGAACAAGTTTTCCTCTATCATTTGGATCCATAGAAGGACCCATAGGGATGAATCTCCTTCAAGGATAGTTTTTCTCATTTGTTTATCAGCTTAGTCAAAATGAAACATCATTCTGGCCTTCTAATGATTGAACTTGTGATCCTTGAACAGAGGGGAATGGGTATCATATGGAATGAAGACTGTGCTAGCACCTGGCAATCTTAAAACTCAGATTAGTAACTTCTTTGCAAGCTAAATAAAGTAGAGTTCCTTTTCAAAAGCTGTTAAGCCTAGAAAGGCTCTGATACCAATTGAAAGTCTCAATATAGCTTGCTGTGAGAATAGTCTCTCTTTTTTGAAACTTACAATCTAAGCAAAATTAGATTTACAGTAGAGTTGTTCAGAGGTTACTATACTAATGCGGACCTTACTGCAATAATGTTGGTTCCTTTTAGTTTTGTTCTAAGTCAAAATTGATTAGCAATAATGTAAAACAACAAAGATTTTTATACTTGTTAGGAAATATATCTAAAACACGACTATATCTCTTACTCCAGTCTTTCGTTGATAATCAATGCGATATATCAAGAAGATAGCACTAAGTGTGATTATTTTTGGCTCACAATCAACTTGTCACTTTACAATGTGTAAATGACAATACAATATAAAACCCAAGAACTTTTCTTCTCCTCTACAAGACTAACAGGTTCTTGATCTTGTTTGATGAACACTAGTGCTATTCAAACTCTTCTTTCAATAATTGGTTTAGATCTTCAGCTATCAACTTCTTCCCAGTTCACTTGAAGCCTTACTGCACTTGTCTTTTAGAGCAAAGGAGATTCAGCGATCCAAAGGTTACGAAAACTTGGGCCTTGCCCCTGTATTTATAGGTAATTTTAAATTTGTAACCATTGTTGAACTCGTTCTTTCTTGAAACGTCACTTTCATGCCATTCTGGAACCTTATTTACAAAATCATGACCACTGGTGTTGATGCATAAAAGTACGCTGACATAGTACAAAAGGCAACACGTGAACTTTGACTTCTTCTGAATCCTTCTGTGGAACTCAGCCTTACTGTCCTTTAGCCTTACTGCAGTAACTCTTTTCTCATATAAGCAATTCATGAACAACCATTCCTTACTACAGAAGCCCAAATGCTCAACCCTTACTGGCCCTTTACTCATGACCTTAATGCTGCCAACCTTATTGTGTTCCTCTCTGAGCCAGCTTTACTGCGTTCCTCTCCGAACCATCCTTACTGTATTTCGTTCTGAACCAGACATACTGCACACCCATTGTAGGCTCACTTTGACTGCTGACGAGTCTCTGTCTTGGTATATACTGGGATATTCTAAGACTAGAGTTTTTCTATCACTCAATTTATATACATCATGAGTTTGACTCAACAGTGCATGAAAAGGTTTACTCAACTAGAGACAACTAACTTAGCCATGATATTGTATCAGATATGGGCGAATCGAAATTGCAAGGTATACGGATCCTCTATGAAATCGGCGAGATTATAGCCTAGATGTCAAAGAGTTATGCAGATGAATATTGAAAGGCTAAAGAGAAGCAGTCAGCTTGTGAGAGCCCTCGAGTTGCGAGAAATCAAGCTAAATGGATATTCTATCTGTTAGTAGGTTAGTACAAAAACATAAACGAAACAAAAACAGGACGGGATATATGAACTGTATGTGAACTCGAATGGATCATGCAAACTTGAAAGTCAAGGTAAGGGTTTCGTCCTCTGTCATTAAGACATTATCGCCCCGTGCTGGTGCTAAAGGATCTGCGGCGATTGTCTTTAAAGATACAATGACTTCGCCTCTTTGCACACCGCACTACGACCAGAGGAACCACGTATCGATCAGTGCCTTAAACTCTCTCGACGGATTGTACTGGACATGATGAGAGTCTTACGTTTGTTGATGCAATTCTATTTGCAGAGTAGGGGAAGAGGAACGGAAACAAAAGAGGAAATGGTCCCAATTCAAGAGGGGAAAATGACGACATGTGTTGCACAAAGATTAGACGACATGTCCTACCATCGCTGACAGGGCACAACTACCCAACAGATTGATTTTAGTCACCCAACCGATCTCATGGTCTAAAAGTATTACTCCCTCAATCCCAAATTAAATGCAGTAATTGACCTGACGCAATGTGTGAAATTTGGTGAAGAAAGAGTAGTATTTTTTTAGTGATAATGGATTTATTGTAGCAGTTGAGAGAGGAGTTAGTGGAGTATACTGTAGCAATTTGATATTTTTTGTGTTAAAAACTTTTCTTAAAGGAAAACATTGTATTTATTTTGGGATGACCTAAAAAGGCAATTGTTGCACTTTTTATGGGACAGAGGGAGTAATATGACTTCGGTATAAAAATAATATTTTAATGGACCTACACGCACAATCCGAACCGAACTGAACCGGGCCGAGCCGGAACGGGCGTGTGTGTGTATTTGTGAGCCTCACCTAGGTTCTTCCCCTCACACAAAATTGGGTATTCCTTGGGGCCCAAACCCATTTCCCATCATTCTACTTATAAGGTACATCATTCCATACCAAGATTCCAATGTGGTTTACGCATAAAACCACATGGACTTTCTCTTCATTTGAGCTACTTTGCGCATTGATTTCACATTCATTTTAAATCGATTTTGACAACTTTAATGTACTACGCTTATCTACTTGAAACATAGTTTCTAACGAGCCCAACATTGTTCTAATCAGATGATCGAAACTTTATCAAAATCATAGGCAAATGGACCGATTTCAAACAACCACACAAATGAAATTAATGCATGCAGACACAAATAGAGTTCAAGTACGGTAGGATACCACATCAGGTAGAGGTAGCTTTTGACTTTGAACCATTCTGAGTGAAATACTATTGGATTTACTCGGTCAGTGAACGTGATATCTTGATTTGTCTAGCCTTTAGTGTAAACTAAGACAACTGTATTCACACAAAATCTTTCCTAGCACCTTTTGGTACTCATTGTTGTATCCATTTTGACCTTGGACCGATCTTGGATTCATAAATGTTTGACTTTCCTTAGAGGCAGCCACACCTCTTACACTTACATAGGTGATCTAACCCACTTACTAAATGGCGATGAAAATGAGGAAACAAAGCTTTCTCCCGGTTGATAACGGGAAAATACACTGCGGGAATCATTAAAAGTATTAGTTTAACCTATACCCCTTTTTGCAAATAGAACTTTTTTTGCCCTGGAATGGGTAGGAGACAACTCCCAAGTGTTGCAACGAATCATCGTAGTTTATTTGTCTCATTGAACTAGCATAACTGGTTGAGTTATCGCTACGACGATTACTTTTTCAAGGGTTTAAATCCTATTCTCCTCGACAATGTCGATAATAGTTCTCTAGAAAACCCTTTTGTCAGTGGATCCATAAGATTTTCACATGACGATAAAGTCAACAGAAACCACACTACTAGAGATTAACTGTCTTATGGATTTATGTCTATGGCATATATGTCGTGACTTTTCACTGTACATCTTATCATGTGCCCTTCCTATCGCAGAAGCACTATTACAATGCATTATGATATCGGGCACTGGCTTTGACCAACATGAAATGTCCTCCAGAAAAACATGAAGCATCTCGGCTTCTTCGCCTGCTTTATCTAAACCAATAAACTCTGATTCTAACGTGGATCGAGCTATACATGTTTGTCTTGTGGATTTCCAAAAGACTACTCCACCACCATGTGTGAACACATATCCACTGGTAGACATTGTATCATGCAAGTCAGATATCCGGTTCGCATCACCGTATCCTTCTAATACAGCTGGATTCTCGTATAATATAATCCATATTTCATAGTGTATTTCAAATTCCTAAGAACCCTTTATAATGTCATTCAATGGTCATTGCTAGGATTACTATTAAGCCTACTGAGTTTAGTCACTACACATGCAATATCGGACGTGTGCTGTTGCTGACATACATGAAACAACCAATAATCCGAGCATATTCAGATTGGGATACAGGTACTCTCTGATTCTTCACCAAGTGTTGACTAATATCAAGTGCTGTCTTGACAGGCATGCTTTCAAATACTTTGAAATTTTTTAATATAGTCTCTACATAATAAGACTGGGACAAGGAAAGTCCTTCAGACGTCTTGGATATTCTTATCCTCAACATGATATCTACTAATCCTATATCTTTCATGACAAAATGTTTCTCCAACATTTTCTTTCTATTCATAATAATATTTGAGTACTATCTATTGTTGACGTGTCATCAACATATAACACTGATCTCTGTAAATCATAGAGGTTACAATGAATAGTCTAGAGGGGGGGGGGGGATGAATAAGCTATTTAAAAATTTTCACAGTTCAGTACAGTCTGGTCTTGGTTAGTATGCACTTAACCTTCTGCAGACTTGTAGAACGAGTCTGCAGCAGAGACAATGATATAGAAGGACTGTCTCTTGTGTATCCTGGATTGTTTTCTAACAGTTCTAATTATTGAGTGAAAAGCAGTAAAGACACAAAGCTTTTATACAGGTTTAGACAATCGTTGTCAAATGATCAACCAAAGCTTAGTCCAGTATTCCCTTGATAACCTATGTAGTCCGACCAAGAGGTGAGTTCACTATCTTCTTGTTTGTGGATTACAAGACAACCCCTTATAAGTACAAAATTTGCTAAGGTTAGAACCTAAATCGTTGCTCACGAGCTTGTTTATTAAAGCCCTCTCCTTTGCCTTCTTTATAAGGGAAAATGTTTTCAAAGGAGAATATAATATGAAGAAAAAAAGAAAAGATCTTTCCATTACTTAGATAAAATCAAAGAACTGACATTCTCTCAAACTAAAAGAATCTCTCATATCCATTTCCTTTTCATTGTATGGTTTCGATTTGTCTAATAAGCTCGATCTAAGATCAGACTGAAACAATTTCCCATTGGCAGAAGATCTTATCTATTAAGAGGGAGAAGTTTGATTTGAAAAGCAAAAAGAAGCTGCTCACACTCTTGGAAAGACGGACTAAGAGGGTCAGCGAACTCACTAGTCTTCTAAGTAAGATACCATTACTATATAGGTTGATCTCGTTGTGAAAGACCTCTAATTGGATAATTCATGGGTAGGGCCAAGGAAGTAGAACTGTATAAGGTAGGAATAAGATGGGCTATGAAGTAAAGAGCTCCGGTGTATAGAAAGGTCCTCATCGTTTAAGAAATTACCATAGAAACGAAGAAAGCCACTCTTGTTTTAGATTAATAAATCTCTATAGTTCTTGATTCAATGATCGTCCCCACTCACTTCAGAATTTTATGACTTGTGAACCAAAAAGTGATACGTGCCACTATTACTTGGATATCCTATGAATATGCAATCAATAGTTTTAGGGACGATCTTTTCGTGTTTTGCCTTAGGTATCTTGACCTTTGTCAAGTACCCCTATACTTTCAAATATCTATAAGAATGTGACCTTTTCATTACTCATAGGGAGTTTCATTCATCTTTTTGTAGGGTATTTTGTTCAATATATGAGTTGCTGTAAGTATAGCTTTCCCTCGTAAATTTTGAGACAACCCAAAATTTATTAACATCGCATTCATCATCTCTTTAAGAGTGCAGTTTTTACGTTCAGCAACTCCGTTGGATTGTGGTGAGTAAGGAGCAGTCGTTCGATGAATATTGTCATTTTCAAAACCAAACTCATCAAAAGACGCTCCATATTCTTCACCTCTATCCCTACGAATTATCTTAATTTGCTAATAAAGCTGGTTTTCAACTAGTCTTAATTTACTAAAATAAGCCTTGAGAGAGGGGGGGGGGGGGGGACGGGGGGGGGGGGAGGTCGTCCAGTTGT
>JAOVYX010022800.1:0-14204 GCA_035668315.1 Drosera spatulata
GTTCTCTTTATGTGCGCAACGACAATAAGTCGCAGGCCAGGGTATTGGCTGATTGAGGAAAGGCTGCCCTCTGCAGGAGGACCTTTGGCGTGTAAGTGAGGGTTTAATAAAGCGAATTACACGCGAGAGACGCAGTGAGTTTGGGTTGCAAACCCAAATCATGCATAGTATTTATGGAAAGCAGAAACATTTTCATGAAAGAAAATGAATTTTCAAATGATTTTGGGAAATGATATGTGACTGAGGATTTGGCCCAGGTCAGTGTCTAAGCCTCTAAAGTCCCTTTTCATTTCTGTCTCATTGAGTTCTGTCATTCATATTGGGACACGGACTTGTGTTGGTTAAGAAAGTGAATAGAAGATGAAAGAGAATAATGGCATTTATTCTTTTGATATGTGTATGGTTTGATATGGCGTTCATAATTTTCTACGGTTATAAGAAAATGTTTTATTTGGGAGAGTACCCTGCAAATCGAATGCATAGACTTTGGTTGCTGAGGTTTTAGCTCATGGTTATATGTTTTATTTGCAGATTCACCACCAAGCGATGTTGAAGCATTAGAGTGAGATTTATTGTCCGAGATGTAACGAATACTTGTTGGAAACCACTTGTAAGCAATGAGACTTTATAATGTATTCGGGATTACATATCATTATTTGGAATTATGATTTGTATCGTCTAGGTAGTTTCCTTAGCTTCTGTACCTACAAAACCGTTTGGTTTGTTTGGCCTTTTCATGGACTGGGTCTATGACGGCATAACGACACGTGCCGGGCATTCCGGATTTCGGGGCGTTACAAAAATATCGCTATGTTTGAACTCGGATGTGACGACAACGAATAGGGTTAGATTCTTATAATGCACCAAGCTCAAGTTAGTAGCTACTTGGTTAGAGGTAAGACGGAGAGGTGTGCATCGTAAATCATTTTACTCCATTTCTTTGGATGGCTATGACGTTTTAGATCTCCTTTACTCAATGTTATTTTTGTTATTTTTCTTTTTTTTCATCTCGTATTCTACGTGATGTATTGTCTGATTCGGCATGCTTATACCCATTATTGGAGTTGCTCTACGTTTCTCATGCCATAAACTCCACAAAATAATCCTTTTGAACCTTATCATTGTTACGAGTCAAAGGTAGCGATTGTTGGGAATCTGTGTAAAGGGGATGTTTTATTTTTAGTGTTGTAATATGGCACACAATGTGCCTAGGTTGTGCTACCTCTATTTCTTTTCATGAATTATTTCAAAAATAAAAACAACAATGGCTTAAGAAAAAAGAAAAAAAACCCGAAAAGAAATAAAGAGAAGAAAAAAAAAAGTTCTTTTTGTTATCTCATAGTTGTTGAGACTCGAGTAATCACTTATCCTAATAAAGGGTGACTCGAGGATGTTGTATATTTGAATTAGTGTGGTTCATTTATCTTTGTTAAACGCACAATTTTTTTGCTAAGTGTTGGAATGACACATATAGCGACGGATCCATCGCTAAGTTTTTTGTTTTCAATTAAAAACAAAAAACATGTGCAATTTAGAGAAGGATTCTGCCGCTAATTTACTAAATCAGCATAATTTTTTTGCTAAGTGTTGGAATGACACATATAGCGACGGATCCGTCGCTAAGCTTTTTTGTTTTCAATTAAAAATAAAAAACTTTTGTAATTTAGAGACGGATTCGATTACTAATTTATTAAATCAGCACAATTTTTTTGCTAAATGTTGTAATGACACATATAGCGACGGATCCGTCGCTAAAATTTTTTGTTTTCAATTAAAAACAAAAAACATGTGCAATTTAGAGACGGATTCCGTTGCTAATTTACTAAATCAGCACAATTTTTTTACTAAGTGTTGGAATGACACATATAGCGATGGATCCGTCGTTAAGTTTATATTAAATTAGCGACTGTAATTGAATTTTCCGTTGCTAAAAACTTTTTCTTTTTCTGTTTTTTGGGAAAAATATTTAAAGATGGAATCCGTCGCTAATATGTAAAAATGGAGACGGATTTATTCCGTCGTGAATTTTTTCGATCGCTAAATAACATTTTTTTTGTAGTGTATAGGAAACACTAAGGCTTGTAACATGAATGAGTTAAATCGTCATCGTTTATTCATAAACTTAATCGTACTCTTAATATTAGAACATAATTAAAGACATTTCTTTATTATAAATAGCAAAATATCTTAACACATCTATGCTATTAGATTCTATTCATAAATTTCCATGATATATATCAAATTTGACCCCTCAATTACCTTTCATCAATCATGGCTAACAATAATCAGTTAATCACCTTACCGCAGCAACATCTTTTAAAGTTCCACCTTCGATGTAGCTAAGACAGGCTCTCAATTGGATCAATGATCTACCAAATATCTGCGAACAAAAGAAACATGCTCAATAAACAACATCCTTTACTTCCTTTAACCTTCATATTACCCCACAAGCTATCCTATGCCGAATGGAATCATTTGAGAAGATCAAGTTCAAGTGCTAAATATGGCGATACTGTGGAATTAACAAGTGTTGTGATGTGTGTGTAAACACACATATTTTATTTATGTTAAACCTATTGTTTTGTCGTATTTGAGTCCTTTATTTCATGGCATTAGTTTAGTTTATGTTTTTGGACTTGGATACTGTTGTTCCATTATTTTTGTGGCAGATTTGGTCGTATGAAGATGTGAATGAGTTGTTGAGTTGATTATAGAAGGTCATTACAAGTGATGATGTGAAGATGAAGCTTTAGCGTGATCTTGGATGTGATTTAAAGCTATTTTTGTTGATCCAACACAAAGATTTAATGCGTTAATCATTTATGGGTATGTTCTAATCATTTGGTGATGTTTCGATTGTAAATGGATGTGTTTCTGAGCTGTAACGACCAAGTCTTTCCATTGTAATGACCATTACAATATTTGGAGGTCATCTCTGGAGGTTAAAGCTGTGTAACGACCATTACACTTAAGTGTCATGGTCATTACAACCCTGTATCGTGTTTTCTGGAGAATCAAACTGTGTAACAACCATGACAGAGGGCCTGTACCAGTCGTTACACCGGTCAGCATGCCAGATTTGGTTGTTTTATTTAAATTTTGGATTGATTTTTGGGTTTTCTATATATACCCGTGTATTTTCTTCATTTTTAGGGAGGGGCTGTTTTCAAGGGCCTTACGGCCACCTTTGTCCTTTCAAAATCCTAGTTTAGATTATTGTTTTTCTACGCTTTTGGAGACCGGATCTTGGTGTAACGCTTTGGATCTCTCAATTCATCATCGTATCTTTGTTCTTCTATGTTGTATTATCCATCTTTCTCTTTTTTGTTTACAGTTATGGTTGTTGTGATGCATATAATGATGATGTATGTGATGATGATTGATATAATGAATGAGTAATTATATAGTGGGGATAGATTAATGAAATTCTAGCTAATACGGATCATGAGATGAGATAGGTCACCAAAACCAACTTCGTATGTTAAGATTGATGCATGAAATCTGACCTTAATCCATTATATATTATGAAATCAAATAGCTTGATCACGTATTCATGACATAACCTAGCTATTAGTAGCGCTAAGTGGTTATATTGATAACAAAATAACAATTCATGAATTAAGTTCATTGTCTTGACGTTATGATTGATTACATGTGAACCTATATAGTTTAAACTCATTGCTATTAATGTTCATGTTTGGTGTATTCTCTTGCTTTGACTCAATTTATTTATTTTTAGCATATACGAGCTCATCGGTATGTTAGGGATAGATAGATTAGGTTAATTATACAACCTCATTGGTAATTGACAATCTAGCGAATGTGACACTTTATGCCAAAAGTTATCACGGCCAAACCTATCTAAATAACGAATCCATATGATATTCATCCATGATTGATCCTAAAAAGTTAAAATGTAATTATCAATCTCTCTACCTTTTTATCATATAACAAAGCACCTCAATCCATTTCTTCCATAAGTTTAGATTATTTTAGTTTAATTCAGTCATTTAATTAGTTTCATCAGACAAAAAAAAAAATCCCCCCAAATATTAATTTTTATATTTGTAATAGTTCTTTATAGTGACTAAAAAAAGAAGAAGAATAAATAATATTGTGACCGTCCTTGTAGGTTAGACCCCGTACTTCCACTACTGCATTATTTTAAATATTTTTATAGTGGAAGTGAGTGCATATAAATTTTAATTTGACGTGAATGCGTCATCTTGCATACCTAGAGCTGTGTCAAGAATGGATCTTACAGATGCATAATGCTCATGAGGAATTCGACAGCTGCAAGGATCAATCAGGGAAGCTTGGCATAAACTCTGATGTCTGGGGCTTTCACAGAAAGGTGCATGCTGGAAAACTGAACAACGACTCAAGATTCTCAAAGAAGCATATCCAGGATGCTATAAAAGTAACATGTTTATGACTTTAGAGTTTTGTGGCTTACAAGGGTGATGTAGGAAGGACTGTAAGACTGATCTGCAAGTGACATCACCATTGTAGCAAGGTTCCAGTAATATTGCATCAATAAAGGGGGAGAGTCTGCTACACAAAAATCCTTCACTAATGACAGCAAAAAAGGAGAGAGTCAAACAGCAAATGCTAAGGAGAAGATACAATATTGACCCTACTGCTGCAACGAGACAGTAGTAGTAGAGTACTAGGCAGAGAGCTACTAGGAGTGTCTCAAAACCTTTGTATTTTTTTAATTTTTTTTTTGTCAAAGAGATGTATTCTTTTATGAATATAGATGAAATGAGTTGAGTTTATCTTCTTGCTATGTAGATAGACTTTGCTAACATCAATTTAGGGGGAGATTGTTGAGTCAAACCCATAATATATAGAAGTTGAGTGATAGAAAAACTCTAGTCTTAAAATATCTCAGTATGTACTAAGGCTGAGCTGGTCTGTTAGGAAAGTGAGTCTGCAATGTGTGTGCATTAAGACTGGTTCAGAGAGAAACACACTAAGTTTGGTCCAAAACGCAACAAGGCTGGCAATATTGAGGAAATGAGTAAAGAGGCAGTAAGGGTTGGGCATTTGGGCTTCAACAACAAGGAATGGTTGATCCTGGATTACTATTGGTTGACAAAGTTTACTGCAAAAAGGTTGACGATAAGGCTGAGGTCAACAGAAGGGTTCAGATGAAAAAAAAAGGTTGATTCTGAATTGCTTCTGTGAGGTTACTGTAGCAAGGCTGAGGTCTATAGAAGGGTTTAGATGAAGTCAGAGATCACGGGTTGCCTTTTGTGTTGTGTCAACGTACTTCTTTATATCAACTCCATAGGTCACAGGTCGATGAATATGGTGTCACGATGGCATGAAAACAATGTTGTCAAGAAAAGACGAGTGAGTACGATGGCTAGAAATTTGAGGTTTCCTTTAAATACAAAGGCAATGCCCAAGATTTAGAAACCTTTGAATAGCTGAATCTTCTTTGCTTTGAAAAGATAAGTGTTGTAAGGTTTCGAGTGAGCTGAGAAAGAAGTTGATAGCTGAAGATCTGAGTCAACTATCGCTGGCATCGTTGAATAGCACTAGTGTTAGATCGACGATTCCAAGAGGCTGTTCTGAGTCTCATTGAGGAGAAGGAAAGCTCTTGTAATCGGTTTGTATTGTCATTTGCTAGCTGTAAAGTGACAAGTTGATTATCAGCCTAAAACAATCACACGTAGTGTTATCCTCTTGATTTATCACACTTATAATCAAGGGAAGTCTAGAGTAAGGGATATAATCGTATTTTTGCTATATACTCTAACCAGTATAAAAAACTTTGTGTTTTTACTTTGCTGCTTTTATTATATTTAACCCTACTGCTAATCAACTTCAACTTGTAAAAAACTAAAAGGAACTAACGTCGCTGTAGTAAAGTTCCGCATTACTGCATTAAGCTTAGAACATCCTTACTGTCCAACTAACCTAAGGTTAGTTTGACAGTAAAGCTCGAAAAAAGACTATTCACCCCCTCGAGTCTCACAGCAAGCTATCTCACGACTTTCATAATAGAAATTAAGATGGCATAAGATGAAAGCGAACTCATTTACATAGCGGAATTTCATCCAAAGTATTGCTAGGTTTGAATCGCTAGCAAAGGTACGTATAGGGGGTATAAATTAAACATGGAATGTGAGGACAACGAGAAGGCTAAACTCGTATTATACATCAAGCTTAAGCTAGTACCTACTTGGTTATGGTAAGACAGAGAGGTGTGCATCATAGATCATTTATATCACTTCGTTGTTGTAGCCATAACCTTTTAAACCGCCCAACCTAACCCTATTATTCCTCTATTTTACTCCTTTTCATCTCGTGTTTTACGTGATGTGTTACTTTGATTGGGCATGCTAATATATATCATTGGAGTTATTCTTTATTGCTCATGCCATGAAACTCCACAAAAGAACCTTCTTGAACCCTATCACATGTATGAGTTAAGATTACGATAGGTGGGATACATTGTATGGGATGGATTGTTCATTGTGTTTTAATATGACACACAATGCGTCAAGGTCGTGACATCTTTGTTTTTGATTTTTAGTAAAGGGGCGACTTGAGGGTAAAGGGGTGAATCGAGCGTGTTGTATGGTTTAGTGCGTCAGCGCATTTTTGTTCAAGCTCCACATTCCTATCCATACACCAATGTCTTGACTTGTATCACATTCTTATCCTTACACCCAAGCTCCACATGACCAAATAATTGACCACCCTTCATCTATTTTGTTTATTTATTGACCCTGGCCCCATATTAGATCGCGATGCACACTTGGTTTGGGTAAGAAGTGGTTGATATATGAATGCTTATGGCTTGTTGTCTTATTCGGGTTGAACCCTTGTCCTTGCACGACTAGAGTGTGATGTGCGGGATTGCACGAGTGTAGGAGTTTAGGATGATATTTTGTGGATGGACGAAAGACTTGGTTGGGAGGATTTTCTAACCAAGCAATGGAGGACGTACAAGCAACTAACACTTGAAGTGTTAAGTATGTCGAGTGTAGGGATTGATGAGGTGGATTGGGAGTTTGCTGAGTATGATAAGAGTAAGATAAGCTTCCAACTCACAAATGTGAGGTGTGACATGTCTCTTGCGGAGTTTAGAGAGGTGTATGGCTTCAAGAATGAAGAGGAGAAGGCTATTACGAAGGGGTTCAAGACGTGAGCATTCATTCGTTGTGGAGCAAGATGACTGGGGTCGAGAGGTTCTCCAAGTTGGCGAAGAGTATGCAGATCCTTAACCCGAGTATTGACCAAAGTAGAGGAGTTATTTTTCAGATGGAGATGTTCTTATTTTCTGGGTTTTTGAGGAGAGGAGTGTGCATTCTGCTGTATTTTTGGCAAGACATTTGGAGACGGTGACTACAAGCAAGGGTGCAATTGTTATTGGAGGTTTGATCACTCCTTTAACTACTTATTTTAAAGTTACCTTGAGTGATGTTGATCCGGTGAACTATGGCAGCTTTTCGATGGGTTTGGATAATTTCAAGGGGAATCATTTGTTTAAGAAGGTTGGAAAGAAGTAGTTTTACTGTCCTAGGGTTCGACGAAGGATTCGAACTGGATTAGAGTCCCTTGTGAAGGGATGTCATCGAAGGATGAGGATAACTGGTTGTTTTCTCCAAATGGGGACGTTGATGATGACGGTGATGATGAGGGTGATGATGAGATGGAGGATGTTGCTGCACTGACACATGAGGATGCGGGAGAGCCATCTCAAGCTGCAAAAGCTCCTCTATTTCACTGTGATTGGCAGCTTGACTATCGTATTCCGCACGAGGGTCAGCATCCACCACCTCTGTCTGATTTTTAGCCTCAAGAGCATTATGATTGGCATGCTGGGATTCATAGGATTGAGCATGAGCTATAGTGGCAATGTAATGAGTTGATACCGCAGTGGACTATTATACAAAGACATGGAGATGAAATCACTCAGCAGGGTGCGTGCATCAACATGATAGATGAGCATACGCAACATTAGGCGAATCAGCAGGTTTACTTCTTTGGACATTTTCCTGATGGACTTGACCAATACCTCCTCCACCGCAGTAGCTATTTCAGGAGTAGCTAGATTGTCTTAGTCATGCATTTCATGTATAGATTCTGAGACTATGAACAATCTAGGCTTGGGGATATTTTCTACCAAGTTCCTTAGGTCGAGTCTATCATAGGATTGAGTTAGTTTTTATTTTCATGTTGAGTCAGTTCTATGTGTTGTTGTCTGTCATTTCTACCTTTCTATCAATCTATGTACTTTCATCTTTATAAGTGAATTTGGTCCATAAAATCTATTTGTGCATTGCCTATTGTTATGTGCTTAATTGATTATGAAATGAAAAAAGAGATGAATAAGTTTAATTGACATACCAATGCATAAAAATTCCTTTATCCCTAGCATTTTATTCTTAAATCATAAATTTAGGAGGGATATTTTACGTGTTGAAAAATAAAAACGAAAGAAGAAACAAAAAAAAACAAAAAACAAAAGCATGAGAAAGAAGAAAAGGGACCAAACCCATAAAAAAAACATAGATTTATAGATTATCTTATAAACAACAGATCATGTCATCAAATTAATTAATTTTTTAATCTCTTGCATGTGATTTATCTTATGCTTAATTTTATTCCATCCGTTCTAGATATGTATGTATGTATGTGTGTGTGTCTCTTTAGTTTCACTTTTATGATCATAATTGCTACACATGTTTTAGTAAAGCGATTCTATTAATCTTGTTGGAAGGGAGAAAGGTAACTTTGCTTTTATATGTACAGATTATTTTGAGATATCTCAAGAGCAATATCCACTATCACAAGAGGAGACAATCAAGGAGATGGATGAGAAGATGCCAAAAAAAAGAAAAAAAAAAGAAAAAAAAGTATCATTTAGGGCATGATCAAGGTTGTTTTGAGATTCTCCACAATCTTGATTTTGTAAGGTATCTTATCCTTTTTTTTATTTTTATTACATCTTTTTCACATTGAGGACAATGTTTAATTACCCTTGGCGAGGTAGGTGACTAGGTTCTTTTATTTTGTTTTGAATCATTTCTCGTTAAAATTTTTGCAAAATTGAAAAGAAAAAAATTGGAAAATCGAAAAAAAAAAATAAGAAAAAGAGTAAGAGTAAGAGTAGTAAAAAAAAAAAACAAAGAAAGAAAGAAAGAAAATTTGTGTCTTTGTTTTTTTTTAACCATGACTTCAGCATAGTAAAATGAAGAGAATTATTTATTATGATAGTTACACTAGTATATGTAGTTTAAACATCATCTCTAAGGAAGTTGATGTCCTAACTAACGCCATTCTATTACTTTCCCATGATATGACTGTTTCATGTGTAGATAGCGCTTCATTGGTGACATGAATCATAGATAGATATTTAAAAACCTCCATGTTCCCCTTTTATATCATCTATCACTATATCCACTAATTATAGAGGAGCATGGTGTAAGTTTTTGGTAAAAAAAAAATGTTTTTGTTTAGAAACTATCCGCCTTCTATGGTGACCCTTATGCTATTTTTGGTTACTGGAGTATGTTCTAGACCTACTCATCAATTGAAAAAAAGAAAAAAAATTATCAAATTAATTTACACAAATAAAAAGCTCCAAAGTACCATGTCCCTTACCTCGGTAATAAAAATTACCATCTACGGATAAAAGGGGGGCGGGGGGCGGGCATGGTATTCAATAAGATGAGCTTGGAAAAAAGAAAAGATACATATCCAAAAGAAAATCTAGACCTCCTTTGAGACCTTGGGAATATCTACGAGGGTGTGAAGGACCATGTAAAGGGGATGATTTGAGGGATAATTGATGTTGTGTTTATTGGTTCCTTCGACATATATTTAGTGTAAATGATCTATTACATGTCTTCCACTCTGATTACGTTTTTTCTCAAGCTATGACAATTTTTATTGTATCTCGTTTGATTGAGTCTTTTGTCTTCCTTGAAGACGAGCAAAGGTTAGGTTTGGGGAAGTTTGATGAGTGTGAAAGCACTCATATTTTTCTAATTTAATTTCTTTATTTAGGTACATTTTATGTTGTTATTTTATGTTTTATGTTTTGTTTAGTTTTTGGAACATTGGTGCTGTTATTTGTTCATTTTTGTCACTGATTTTATCGAGAGAAGATGTTTTGCACAAGTTATGAAAAGCGATCAAAGTTGTGAAGACCCCTTTATCAAGTGCTTCAGCGGAATTATGAAGACATGGAGGCCAAACAATGCATTTGCGATTGATTTCTGAGCTTAAAGATGTTTTGGAGATACGTTACGAGCAATAGAAGAAGTTTGGATGAGTTTCAAAGCAAAACGGGATGATTTGATGGTGTCCTGTGCTTGTCACAGGTGTGACACTCCTGTCACGGGCGTGACGGACGACCTGAAGAAAACCTGAGCCTTGTACGACTATCACAGGCATGATAGAACTTGTCATGACTGTTATGCCAAAATCTTGGCCATATATTTTATCCAAAATTCAGATTTTTCATCTCATATCTTTCCGTTATTTGTTTTTTTATAAATAGGGACGTTATGTCCACATTATTTGGGTAATTTTTTCAGCTTTTTTTTATAGATCTTAGGCCACAAAAACCTAGGATTTCTCATAAAACTATTAACTTAGCTTCGGATCATTGATGTTTTGGAGATTCAAAGACATTCTTATTGCAGTTGTTCAATCAAGTATTGTAATACTCGAAAATTTGAGAATTTAAAAATGAGAATATAACATACGTACAGTACGTATGAAAATAAAACGCGAATAAAAGACGTTAAATATGAACGTTATAGAGCGAGTTAGAAGTATATAACGCTATGATTTTAAAATAATCGCTCTTTAAGGTTATAAATTTAATCCAAGAAAATATTTGATTATTAAATCAAATATGACGATGGAATATTTAGGATAAATCTATCGATGTAAATAAATTATCGATGAATTAATATTACGAAATTTAGGTAAATAATAGACTGAACGAGACGTATCGTGGGAGAGAACGGGATATTTTCACACACTCCTACCTACTCCTCCACTCTCCCGCTCTCCCCATCACCTTTCTTCACCCACTGCCACTCCAGCCACTATCACCACCGCCTCACCACCATCAGCCAACCACCACCACTCCTATCACCTTTCTCCTCACACCACCACCATCTCTAGCCAGCCACCACCTCCAGCCAACGCATCACTCATCATCATCATTATAATCTTCATCGTCATCATCTCATCACCACGATCACGCACTAAATCGCGCATCATCATTGTCATTGTCCTCTTCAGGCGGCAACCACAGCAAGGAGACAGGATAACAGCAGCAGGAAGCCGAAGGACGATAACCACTTCGAGGAAATCAAACACGAATTAATCGAGGTAACCTCACTCGACCGAGACGCTTCTTTTATGCGTTCGCAAGCTTCCTTCATATCCGTGCGCGTTTGTGATATGTTTTTGCTGTGAATGATGTATGAGGAATGGAATAAATGCATTATGGTGTTAATTAAAGGATCCATGAGCGACGGACGTGAGTTTTCTGCACGTTCTGGGCTTCAGAACCGTCGCCCCCGCAATCATCCTGGGTCGCGTCCGCGACGGGAGAAAAATCTGACATTTTGGCCTGACAGCACCGTCGCGTCGGCGACAACCCTGAGTCGCGCCCGTAACGGGGGTCGCGCCCTCGACAACCCTGAGTCGCGCCTGCAACGGGGGTCACGCCTGCGACACGGCCAAGTCACGACCGCGACGGCCTCCTGACCAAGAAATCGATTGACCTCGTGCGTCGAACCTTAAACATAAATGCATATTTGAGATATATAACTCATACGCATGGAAATATAACCTTATATGTGCATATATGATCACGTTTGGTATGTGGTTGGGTATTTGGGGTTGAAATGAACTAGAATACGCACCATTATATTATATATACTCTCTCCAAAAATAAATGAATGCGACCTCTAAGCGATTAATAAAAAGGAAACGGGGGATGTAGAACATCGTTACACTATCTGTGCGAAGTCATGAAAAAGCGAATGAATAAGAAATGTCGCATCATTGAACTGATAAGGTCGACATTGACCTCCCTTTTGGATCCGTTGGATCGTTGGTCGTTTTCCCTGAAATTATCGAGAAGCTCGAACATGGCGTCCCTTCTTTGATCCCGTGCTCTCTGCGGGGAGGCCAAAATTATGTCAATGCTGGCATACAGTGCCTCATTGAATACGCACAAGAGGTGCAAGACAACCCACGAAGTAGACAGGTACGAAAATATAATCTATTGGGTAGCCCGGCTGACGATTGACACTTTATCTCTGTACCTCGTGTCATTTCATATCCTTGGAGTTACCGCTTTTGAGTCAAGTCATGAATCCTAAATAAATACAAAAGAAAGGAATGACACTTAAAAGCGATACGAAGCCATATAAAGCAATATAAAATGATGTTGTTTGATATGGCGCCCATATTTTCCTATTATATATAAAAATGTTTTAGGGACTTTCGACGGTCGCCATAGCCGTTAGCGGAAGTTCCCTGTAATAGGAATTCATACACTGAGGTTGCTGAGCTTCATTAGCTCAATGTTATGTTTTTTAATTGCAGGTATGCCCCCAACAGCACCTGAAGGCTCTTAGTGTGAGCTTGCATGCATATAGATGATCTCTCGCATTTTCGGATGTATTAGCAGATCAGAGGATCTCTTTTCTTTAATTTAATATTCGGTCTGGATAGTTTTTACACCGATGCTATAACTAAAACAGGTATTCGAAATTATAAGCTATATATGTGGCTACTGCTTATAGTTTCCTTGACTTGTATACCCCTAAACCCATTCAATTTATTTGGCCTTGACACGGACTTGATTCGTGACGGCATAATGCCCACGTGTCATCCAGTACGGAAAGTCGGGGCATTACAAGTATAGTTCTTTATCTTACTCTTTTGATGATGTGTCCATTATTTGTTATTTCAATCATGTTTGTGTTGTCTAATCTAATCATGAGTAAGTAGATCATTGATAGAAGACCTAATATTGAGGTTCTAGTAAAGGGATTATGAGATTATGGACTTAACATGATTGAAATCAGATTTGTTCATGCTATGATTATTGTAAAAGGTTTGAACTTTATCAAATTAACAACTAATATAACTTGGATTGATCACCTAGCTTATGTTAAAGTTTTAATTAAGCTAATGGCACATTCTCATTTGATCATATTAGTAGCATCTAATCAAAATAATACATTCTCTTTTTGTTAAGAATTGATTAGAACCTTTCGCATGTGAATTGATAGATAATATCTTTTTCCATTGATTCATATTTGGTTTGTTCCATACTTGATGCAGCCTTATTTTGTTTGACACATACATTCTCTTTTGGTATGTTGGATTACTTTGGTTAGGTTGATTACACATTCTCATTTGATAGTCAAGAATATACAGAACGTAATATAAGAGAACCTTATTTTACAATCAAACCAATCATAGAACAGATCTACTCATTAATCACATCAATTGTTATCAATGATTAATCCCCTATGCTAGAATGGATTTACAATTCTAGATAAGATTAGATTAATAATTAGCTTAAATCATTTGAACAACCGTCTCTATGGGATCGATCCTTATTTCCATTGCTACATTAATTTAATTAATTAATAGTGAGAGATGAGTAAACTTAAATACTAATTTTATACGTCAGGCGACAGTCGTATCAGTCACCACCAACCAAATCCACCAAAAGAAAAGCCCCAATGCTGCTGGTTGACTCCCCTGGTACAGAAACTTATGAAGATCTTCCTCAGAGAATTAGAAAGAGAGCAAAGAAGGAGAAGCCTATCCCTGTTGCCTATAGGGATATATAGCTTGGAAAGGTGATCTCTTTCACCTGGCTTCGAAGTAATGGACTGGAGGATGTCAAAGAAGGAAGAAAAAGCGTGATGGCCATTGGTTGAGCTATCTTTGATTATGTTAATGGCTTGGGTTACTCTTAAGTGTTTTTAACCTGGATTATCTTTGTTGGATATTATGTTGATTACTTTCTGTACATGCCTAGGTTTTTCTAATAAGCCTTTAGATCCCTGTGCTCAATAGGCCATCAATTGGTTGTCATCATCAAAAAGGGAGAATATTGTTGACTTCATATGTTTTGATGATGACATTGATTGAACAAATTGATCTTGAGTATAGGTTGTTAGGAAAACACATGA